>VOMN01074543.1:0-92937 GCA_014899125.1 Orchestia grillus
GCTGCTGCTGAGCGTCGCTGCTGCTGCTGAGCGTCGCTGCTGCTGTTGAGCGTCGTTGCTGCGGCTGCTGAGTGTCGCTGCTGAGTGTCGCTGCTGCTGCTGTGTCGCTGCTGAGGAGGCGGACGCTGCGTTGCGAGAACGTGACATTTGCCGGCCACGGGGCTTCAGAGAGAGAGCCGCTCTATCCGCCCCGTCGAGGAGATGACGGTCTCCTAATCGACCTCTGCATCAAGAAGCACGGCTCCACGCTGGCTGGCAGCTCACTCCGCCATGTTGGCCGCAAAAAGAATCGTCTTTAATATCTTGATAAGACATAAAATTAAGATTTGGTTTGAATTTTTAGAAGATCCTGTTCTCACGAACGGCAGAAGGCAATGAAGTTCAAGCTTTTATGCAATCTTCATGAAAACTAAATTGGGATCTGGTTTTCGATCAGTAAAGAAGCTTAACGTTACTTTGGCTTTTACCTAAAAATTCATGATGACCAATTTGAGCAGATACTAATTGCTTTAGGTTTTTATTACCTTCATGACTCAAAGTTTCATGCATGAAAGTACCGAGGGAATACGGATATAAGTCAGAGAGCTTAAGTGTCTTCGCGTATTGAGTTATCATTTGTGTGAGTATTTTATTCCTAATTTTTCGATGAGCTGATGTTCTTTTTTGCAGAGTAAGAAGTGGGGTTGTTTTCGTTTTTATAAATTACATGATACGCTTCTAAGTCATGTAGACAATATGGTTGAATTAGTATTATTTACATTACTTTTACACTTCTGCACGTAAGATATGTTTAATTTGTTGAGAATCAAAATAAATTTCGATACTTTAACAGGAATATATGATATTTATTCTTTAAAATCAAGGTTGTAATCTACCACAATTCCCAGGACTTTGTATGAATTAGTTTTTTCAATCTGGCCATTACCAATTTGAATGCAAGGCACTCTTATAGGAGAATAGTATGTATTTTGCTTTATCTATATTGATGCATACTGCATTGATTTTAGCCAACGTTGAAGCCTTTCGCAACTTTCCATTTATTCGATTTACAATTGTTACACGGTTTTCATTATGAAAGGCAGTCGATAGATTGTCATCATTGGCGTAATGGATAAATTAGAAAATGAAGCGCATTCAACAACACCATTCATGAATTTAAAAATCAAGAGAGTCTTAAAACAGATTCATGAGGAACTCTATACCGTAAATGAAAAAGTTCTGATTGAACATTACCAATTACAGTATATTGTTTACGATTTTTCAGGTATGATTTTAACCAATTAAGAACAAGTCCTTTAATTCCATAGCAGTTGAGTGTATATACTGTGACCTACGCAGCCAAAAACTTTACGAGTAGAGAGATAGATGATCTTGTTTCCATCAGGGCTGAACGATAAGCAATGAATCGAATGTTTGAAATGAAATACTCCTTTGGATGAAACTATTTGGATTGTTTTAAAATATTATGAAAAGCAGAATGTGTATTGAAACGTGCCCTACGCGTCAAAGAGCCCTTATCTGCAAGTTTCTTATTTTAGCATGAAAATGTTTACAATTAGAAAATTTAATTTTAACTTTGTAGAAACATCGCAGCTCGAGTTCTCCCGCGTAGACATACCATAAAAAATCAAGAATAACGTCAGTGGCATTCCTGATTAAAAAATCGAGATTTTTGATTTGATGCTTTCATCCTAAAGGGGCCAATTCCACTAGGTACATTAAGTTCTTGAAGCATTTTACTACTTCTGAAGCGCATTGTTGTACATTAAGAACAAGGTAGGAATCTTTGCCATCACTTCTGAGATTAGATTAAAGAATTCAGTGTACTTCTGATTGAGAAAATATTATGTGTGCACGATATTAGCTTTCTGGATGTTGTATGTTTTTGACAAACTGTTCTAAAGTAAAAATAGAGCTGCATTTTAAAAGCTATTTTGAAAAGTAAACGAAGAACACACCAATGAAGCTTGTTCATGCCAAATAAATGAGGGACACACTAAGCATTCGTGAACGTATCAGGTAAATAAGGGACACACCAATAAAACGAAAGCATACCAGTAGATGAGGAACACGCCAACAAAGCGTGGACACACCAGTGGACGCAAAGTTGATCTTTACAAAAACCACAAGCTAGCATGATAAAATTTCAAGGAATTGAGATCCACTTTAGTCACCGTGCCCCCATTTTCATTTCAAAAAATATATAATAATTTTTTTGTACTAATTTAAAACTGAAAATAATATTCGTGAAAAGACAATGGTCAAATTATCCTGAAAATGTAAATGTGAGAAGTAAGTCGTGAAATTTTTCGAAACAACTTTTAACATTACTGAAAAACAGATTACTTCAAAGTTATTTTTAGAATTACCATTAATTGTATTACTTTGATTATCTAGGACTAATTATTCTGAAAATTCAATGGATGATTGAAGATATTTGTCAGTACAGCAAGTCAGAACCAGTCGCTAACAACGAGCCTAACGGTCGCCGGTGCAAATCGATGTCCACAAACCTCGTTTGAAAGTACGTGCCCCCAATTGCTCTTTTGCACCAATTAAATGCTTATCTATTTTTCCGAAAAAGTACGTTGTTTGAGATGCAAGTATCCCAACATGGATTTCAATAGAATTTCTAACTCTAAAAATCAATTCATGTTTCACTACTTTCAAGAAGTTGTACGTAATTATTTTTTGTATCAGTTCAATTCACAAAGTTGTGCTTCATATCGCAGGAACAAAAGTTTAAGTGTATTTTAAACTAGGTTCATAGTTAGAAGCTAAAACTAAAAATACTTTTACAGAAAACGCCATTTTGTTGGCGCAATAATACAATGAGGAAGGCCCAACTACGCACACCAGCTTCCGTCTTTTAGCTTCGTTCATATCCGTAATTTGCGAAGTTCGGGACTAACTTTTGGGGGAGCCGCATTGACATCTAACGGAAGACTTTGATAAGATCGTTAAGTTAGTATGCGCGCTTCTGCAAACTTATCCTAGAGCCAATATATCATAAATTGGACGCCTTGTGGTTTCCCTTGGCAATCGATCGACGCTTTCGGCTCCCCTGATTTAAAGCGCGACATTTGTCATGTATTTTTCCGAAAAAGTGTGTGTTGCCACATTCAGTTCATGAGGCGTCTCTTGTAAGGTGAGCTCACAAGACAGCGTTTAAAAATTTCACTAGAAGAAATGAAATATTGAACAGATATTGATAAATAAATCGATTCGTTCACAAACAAACTCCAATTTAGTTCCTCGGCTAAGCCGGCGTAATGGAAGCCAAGAAAATCAGAGTTGGTAATATCTCTTCTGCGTTGTTTGCTGAATTCTCAGGGCTGCCTTGAAAGGGAGATTGCCGAAGCTAAACATGAGATTATCAGGGACTACCTCCCGCTATCGCTAAATTTAGTGCGCCCTGCGAGCTCCTTTTTCTATGGTTTTCTGTCCGGTGTCGTCGGTTCTGGCCGTGTCTATGATTTTCTTACAGTTTATATACGAGTGCGATCATAGTTAAGTAATACTCCAGTTTTTTATCTTAAACTTACAATGAAAAAATGTTATACGTATGAGAAACCATCCATTGCGCATACGTGCGAATACCTGTATTTTATGTACAGGGTGTTCTGGATAAATTGGACAGTTTTTAAAGGGAAAATGATAAGGTGCTTGACAGCTTCAAATAAAATGTATTGCAAGGAAATTTTATTGGCCCAGATATTCCGATAATATCAACAAATTTCATTCAAAATCTACAATCAGCTTCGATCACAGCATCGATCCAGCTCGGGCGCCTGGAGCAGGCTGGCTTTACAGTTTTGTAGGAGGGTCTCCCAAATCGCCTTACTTTTGTTGATCAGCTGCACTTTGGTAGGACAGGCTCGGTGATTGATGTCAATCTGATCCGCGCTACGTACATAGTCACATAGCTCCTCATTGGCTCAGATTTGCGGAGTTGCAACGAAGGCCAAACATTGAGGCTGGTGGATTACAAAATTTACGATAACCATTTCTGACATTGCTAAAAGATGTGTCAGATCCTACTGACACGCATCATAATCTAAGAGTGGCTCAATCATTGTTATGCAGGTTTCACGTACAGTGCTCAGCTACTCCGCATACCCATCTGAATTGAGCTTAAGACCCTTTTTACCAAAATACGGAGGCATCACATCACCCTCACTGGAGGTGTCTAAAAACTATTGAACCACATGTTGAAGAAATTTAGTCTGCATGACACAATCGAGATGTATTTTTGGACGGTAAGCAAGCTATCTGTTATTCCGAGGGTTATGTTTTAGATCCTAAACGCATTTTTTCCATATTATTTCTATGGCCTGCTCGGGTTATTATGATACAGGATATTTTCTCGCAATTTTCAGGTGTTAGTATTAATCGTCCATTTTACTGCCATCACCTTGGACACCTTGGAGATGTTTGGGCCTTCACGCCCGGGCCACACTGGGGCTAAAACAAGCTTTTACTTGAAGCGTAGTATTAGTCAAAATCTCCAACCAATCTGAGAAAGTGAGGAATTAAATTGCTATTAAACCCAACCCGAATACTCTGTATGCAAAAAAGATTTAAATCATCTCTATTTTATACTTGCAGAAATTTAAGCACTTTTATCATCCAGACAAGCGTAAGACAATCGCTGAGAAAATAAACGAAATACTTTCGCAAATTGTAAAATTTAGCTTGGATCAGTAAGAACGAGTTCATTATTTTGAAAGTCCAATATTCGAGTGTAGAGAGTGCTTTTGCTTTCGTCAATCCTCAAAATGAATCGGATATCTTTAGTTCAGAGCGACGGATTGGAAATGCTTATTTTTTCTCAATGATAAACAGCACTGCACAAGGATCAATTTGCAATACACATATTTCAATGGTTAAATGCCCAGTCGAACTTTTTCGACACCGCACTGATAAATATATAAAATAATTGACAAAAGTATTCGTACGTCGTACGTAACTATAGATACTCCGGCTGAAAAGTTAGACAGCGTACTAATTACGTGCCTAATTTATATAAATGTGAAATAGCTTTAAGGACGTTAACAACTCTTAGCTTTTCACGTCGACCACTGCATTCACTGCGTCATTGTTGCAGATGATACTCAAACTTAAACAAAAATTAAAATCACTTGCAAGTGAAAGGGTATGAATGCCTCAGTTTGAGGGCAAATGATAGAGTAGGTATTCTAGCTGCAAGTGCACAGAATCGTCTGGTGATCAATCATTAGTAGAGCTTCTCATATTGTCCCCCGATCGTGAAGTACCTCTATTCTAAGTCGCTGCACAATTGGCTCCCGAACATATCCCCAGCATTTCTTCGTGCATGCAAGTGACAGAGCTGCCGTCACTTCTAGATCAGGATCCCATCACACCTGTACACATGAGCTCTATTATGATCAAACACTAGTATAAGATTATCACGAAGACGCAAAGTGGAAAGAATGTAGATCCATTTCATCCCTAGCTTGACTGTGTAATAAGTGATGGCAAAACCTCTTCTCCGTAGATATTGAAGAATGATTTTTTGTCGAGCGAACTTTTTACCCGCACGCGTAATTACGCGGGTAAACAAAATGTAAGACTCGACGTAAGCCTTCTCCTCTACGCAGCAATCCTGGGAAAATTCAAAGACAACGTCTTTTGTTTACGCTATTTAACTCAATGTAAAACTTCTGTTTGAATTTTTTTTCTGAAGAGTTAAGATGAAAATTTCATAGATTTTTTTCCCTCGTAGGGCGCATCTTAGAACTTGAAAAAACCCTAAAGTTTTTATTGCTTATTAAAACTTATCTCCACTCAAAAGGTTCACACCTTTCGATAAAATGCAGAATTCCCATATATTTCACGACCTCTATTCAATGACTCCAGCAATGTACTTGTAAAGAGAACAAAAGTGAACTCAAAAAATTCTATACAGAAATATTCGTTTTTTCCAGTTCATCGGAGTTTTAGAAGGAATGAGGTTTTCCGAGGAAAATTCGTACCTTCAAGCCCAAATTCTTGCTCGAAAAGTGCTGGTGTCTTCGTGAGCTACTGCATTTCTTTTTGTATTTCACGGTCTGATCAATAAATTATACCGTCAAAACTACTTTAAAATCATTCTCGTCTGTGATTTCCTTCAGTCTACATACACGTTTAACAACGGCGATTTCAACAACGATTGCAGGCGAGAAGCACCTATGGGTCGCCGATTTGGTAAAATATCTGACAATTTGGACTTACGTAATCTGTGTAACTGATATATCAACAGAAATTTCCGCGTATCAGTCCTATTCAAAGCTTCGGAGAGTCGACTCTGATGCAGTTATGGCGCATTAGCTGATGCATTTTCTTTAAAATTTATAATTCGACCATCTAGTTTAATTTTTAATTTAAACTTTTTTAGAAGAGTTTAGCACCAAGGTTTTCACAGTTGACGAGAAAAACAAAACTTTCTCGACTATTCTCAAGTTTTACGGGCACGATTCACACTCCATTCGAACGCTGTTAATGAGAACTATTGCTAGGCCTCATTTTACGTTGGTTCCCAAAAATTTTCTCGTGAGTTACACGATGTTTTCATACAAGTACAGCCTCTGAAATGATGACCCTCACACTTCAAGCTTGCAAAAAGTTTTCGCATTTTTTTGGAATCTTAACATCAAACTGATGTATTAGCCACTCAAAGGTCTTGCAGTAATTATTCATTGCATGAATCTGCCAAGGTCTGCTCGTTTTCATTGACTTCTCGCTATCATTCACCGACCTCTGTATATGTTCCGATGTGCATCTACCGGTACAATATTTAGTTTTACTGTCTCAAACTTGTTGCTCTAATTTTTTGGTTGTGCATGTCAGTACGCAGTATTTCCATGAGTTATATTTTGACGATGCATCTTTTTTCCAAAGAAACATCAATGAATCCTCGTGACAACAAACGGCCACATTTATAGTCGCCAATGCCAATGCTCGTATTAGCACAAACCCACGAATACAAAAGCGGAGCACAACGATGATAGATTGTCCAATTAAAAAGTCCTATCGAAAGTTAGCTACTAAAACACTCCTATTTCTCTTCAAGACACTAAACACTAAATAGAAAACACTAAACAATGGAACTCGGCAATTGATTGCTCGTAGCACCGAAGCTTGCATATTTTTTTAAGCCTTTACTATGCAACATTATACATGGAAGACCATTATGCAGAAATAGCATCTTTAGCTTTTGACGCATCATTGCTTTGAAGCTCTGTGAATTTAAATACATGAAATATTCTTCTGCAGTTCAACGTTATACTTTGGTTGAGCTTATTTTCATATTTTGCCAAGTCTACTTGCTATATTCTTGGAATCTGGTACAACAATTTTCTGAGAAGAATAATGATTCTGATATATTTGTCAGCTTGTGACCGTGGAAGGGAAGCCAACAGCATCGCATTTGTGAGGCTTGTGAGCTAGCAAAGCTCCTTCCTCGTGAATGAAGTCGTCACCAAAACGATCCTTGCTCTCAGTTTTCTGGCGGCAGGCGGCAAAAAAAGCTGAAACCATCCTTAGCATCCATCAATTTTTGGCGTCGCTCATTAATGAGAGAGAACTTAGAACACGGCCCTTGTGCGAGTCGCTCGTTAAACAAAACTCTGTGCATACAAAAGTGAGCCGTAGGAGTGTACGGCATATAACTCAACATAACTCAACTCTTTGCATTGTTAAACTTGAAGAAGGGCGTCAGCCAGAATGCCTTCCTCAAAGCATGGTTGCCTCTCATGCAATTTGTTTGAACGATGCTCTATTGCACGTAAAACCGTCTTTTCTGGCCCCCATCTCGCCAACAAGCAGCGCCGCAACCTCCAGGTGCCCTCAAAATACCCTAAAATAAGACAACTCACATTTATTGACATCTGGCCTCCGGCGCTTGGCTCGCGAATTGCGCTAAATTCGTAACTCCATTTTTCCTGCGTAATTACTCAAGTACAAATTGCCCCCCTTCACTTGGAGGCAAAGCCATAACGCGTTTTCTAAACTGTTTGGATTATAACTTACATTTCTGAAGCAAACGCTTGAAGCTCAAAAGTGCCACCAGATACGAGTACATCCGTTCTAGTGTAGGTTCAAAGCTAGAGCATTTTGAACACTTACGCAAAAGCGTTTTGCCATGGCTAAAAATTGGGATTGCTGAACATATAACCATGGAAAAAGCTCTGCGGGGGAACATACATTTAGTCGTATGCAGGAAAATACCTTGAAATCATTTCAAAGAAAGACAAAAATTTCAATTACGCGATACTTTTCATCAAGGGTGTAGGAGCTGCTCCTCAATAAGTTCCAAATGATGTATAAGGTTCACGTAATAAAGAGTTTGAATTAATGCTCCTCAATCAAACATGAACAGAAAGTGACCACTTAACCAAACTTGACTAGTCATCAATTGGACGCACGTCTCACACGGCAGGGGCGTGTGCTCCTGAAAATTGCCTTGTGCTTCATTCATTCGAGTGTAGTGTACTCATGAGAGGACTTTTAGAGTAATCCATGTGTTTTTCATGCCAGAAGTATTATTCAAATCGACAGATTTTCGAGGCCATGTAAGTTACACGAAGAGTTATCAGGCGAAATTCACATATGTTGTAAATTCAATTCATCTTTCCCTTCTGCTAGTATTCCGTCATAGAACTGCTATTGAAATCATAAGGTTAGCTCTTCAGGAACAGCAGTCCTTCACTGAAGCAAGTGAGTAGAGCTTCACAGTTTCAGCCGGTTCGCCGAGAGACAACAGTCGATGTTTCTTTATATGAGCATGACGAGACATTGCAGTTTCTCCGCGGATCAACGTTCGTTTAAATTAACAAAATGAAGAAAGAGTTATTCCTCCGAGGAAATACTCGTTGTGGTGATCGTACTATTTATTTGTATCCTACAGCAAAAACTTTTTTCTTCCTATATTATTACTATTTCCACTGAAACTGTTCAACTTGCGAACAATTTGTATGCTCAAGTATCTCATTTACCTATAATGTTTGTTTCATTTTCCATGAAGCAATGCAGAACAACTCACTTCTCGACTCACAGAAAGCAAAATTCATCATGAACTATCACTCTAAACTGCTAAACCGTTTCATTTTTCTAAATAAGTTCACAGGACTCCTCATACCCGCTCTACGGCCTTCTACATTCCCTAATAATTAGTGTCTCTTCTTTGTCCAGTAAATTGCAGGCTCTGATAGCAGGGCCCAAGTGATATGTTCAAGATTAAATTAACAAAATAATTTTATTATCACTACAGTATCCCTTGACAGAAGCGCTCCGCAACACATGGCACATTTATTGTTAAATCTCGACGGGGTCTGACTTTAGTTGCGCTTCACCCCTAGAATATAAACACTTGTTTTCAATATTTGACTTCATATCCTCCGCCAGTGTGTTCCATAGCTGTTGGTGTAATAGATTGCTCAGTTTAATTCCAGTTAGTGACGCTATCTATTGCATCACACAACGAATGGCTTTCACTGGCACTTCTTTCGACTGGTGCTAAAAGACAACGTTGAGAGGAGCCAGCAGTTGTCAAAATCAATCTTTGCGAAGGAAATTGTCTGGTGCGAAGTAGAAGGGTAATTACAGTCGAACTCTTTGATGGATCATGCTTTTTAATATTTTGGTCATGCAAAGGGGATTAAGCCAGCTTGTACCGTCGTGTTGGTGGCGTGGGTTTCAGAGTACGTAGGCGACATCGCTCACGGGAATGCAGCGGTCTAATGCGAGGCCCTCACCGCGAGTTCATGGTTCGTGTTAGAGTAGCTTACCGTGCAAAAGCTCATTGGTCATAGCCATGTGGGTTGAGACTCAAGGCTGTGCGAGTAGAATGAACGCCTTGATGAGGTGCAGATTACTGGTCGTAAAGCTTGATTTGTTGCCAAACGCGGCAGCGTTCACTGAGGAGCTTCGAATTGAAGACGCGTCTGCGACAGTTATGTGGCTTGAGTGGTTTTTCTTTGAAGAAATCCATATTGAATAAACAAGGGTGAGAGGTCATTGAGTTATGAAATCATTTGAAAAAATCGCCAGGAGTGACTAGCAGTGACTATAATTTCTCCAGTCACGATATTGACGGAAAAACCGCGGAAGTCTTTCGTAGTCTGAAAATAGGTTGCGTGGAGCCACTCAGAATTGACCGAAAGAGCGTTCGATGACGAATCAAAGAGTAGAGCCAACAAAAATAAGCATTCCCCAAGTCATGCTGCTGATAAGCTGCTTTTCAGTGCAAAGTGAGAAGGAGTTCTATGATCCAGGAATTCGTCACGATGCTGTGGGGAATATTCACCACTTTAGGAAGCTCTTGAGCAGCTGATAGAAGACGTTGACTCATCAACACAAACGGGACGAATCCTCATAAATGACTTCAATGAAGCGTAATTAAGGAAATCCTACGAAGAATGGCTGTTGAAGGCCACTTTTTTATATGGTGCTCAACATATCCATTGACTCCTGGGAATAATGCAGCCGTATACCTGCAGCACTGCACTTTTCAATGGATTTTAATTTGGGCTGCTAAGACATCTCGACTGGAAAATGTCATAGGAAATGAAAATATGGTGTATATTTACCGAATAAATTTCCCATGTATCAGAGCAAAAGACACTTCAGTGTTATGTTAGCAATCAAATTTATGGAAACAGTCTCACGTTAAACAATTTGTTCTCTTGAAGTTAGTTACTGAACATGCGTGTGAACCCTTTTTAAAAGAGATGGAAACATCAATTACGAGACACCTCATTCAGGGTTTATTCGCTCCCGAGTGCTAAGTAGCTCTTCCATCTTAAATAAAAACATAATTCAGCTGATTACGTACTTTATTGTCAGAGCTCTTGAGATCTTGCATGTTTGAGATCTCCCATATTTGAGATTTTGCGTATTGAGACCTTGCGTATTTGAGATCTTGCGTATTTGAGATCTTGCATATATAAGATCTTGCGTACTTGAGATCTTGCATATATAAGATCTTGCGTATTTGAGATCTTGCGTATTGACTCATGAGGTTTCTCGTATTTCAGGAGTCGACTATTCATAGCAACGCTTCAATGACGCGCTTTGGCTAACTCCACTTTCCGGAATGGTAGATAAGCAGTCTTGCATTACGAAAGAGACAGCGAGACAATACTATTTCTACGCCACATTTCAAGAAAAAGGATGGTCATCGAACGGGTTTTTCTCTAAATTATAAAATTGACAAAAAAATCTGTGCATCTTACGTATCAATGTGAAACCTTTTCTATATCACTTCGCCTCAAGGAGTTTTTGTGAGTAGGTTTAAAATTCCCATTTTCTTTCACAACATTAAAACAAGATCAATGGCACTGTGCGGTCAGTTCAAATATTTACTCGAACATTGGATAATGACACGTGTATGATTCGTGTACCATTAAAATTAAGTTTCAGTCGAATATGAACTGACAAAAGTCGGCAAATTTATGCAGCGTGTATGCGAGCGCTCTGCCACCTGCTTCTTGTAAATTAAAAAATGAGAAGTGATTACATGCGGAAACAGAATTAATAAAAATAAATACAAAAAAGCACGCGGGTAAATCAATTTCATGTTGTTTAAAAACGATTTTTCCTAAGTTGTCTTTCGTAAGTCTATAAAACTATTAATTCCTATTAATAGTTCTTGACAAGGTTACCCAAAGTTTCTCTTAGTATGTGAACCGATTACACTGAACAATTATTTTCGAATCATTTCTGATATCTTTCAGTTCCTCTAATAAATCTTATCATCCATTTGAGGCATAAAGTTTCCATTGCCCAATAGCTTCCATTAGTTTCAAGTATATTTCTTCAGAATATGAAATTCTATTGTACGGATGACTCGGGTCGTTATCCAAAATACAGAGGGAACAAAAAATTTCTCTCTCAGAAAATTTTTCATAAATTTTCATAAATACAAAGAAATTTTCATTTTTCTCTCAGTTGTAATTCAATAATTTCGAAATAAAAGCTCCGAGCATGCGTGCAAATTGCCGGTAAGTGCTACCTACCCATGGCTAGTTTAACAGTTACACTTACTTCCTGATGAGATTAGTAGGTTTTAGTCTTTTTGATTCGAAATTGTTGAACTACGAACAATAGTACAATTTTGGACCTTTGTATTTTTTTGTATTATTCTTTCACAAGTCTAGGATTCTCCAGGGAGACTCATCCCAGAATGCACCTGGGCGCAGCCGGTCTTTTCTAGGTGGCTATTGCTGGTGCCCTTAAACGGAGGCAACATCACGACCCCGCCGTGATGTTGCCTTCGAATTTCACTGCAGGAATGATGTCATAAACGCAGCGCTTCCCCTCCCCACATACCCGCTGAGTACCTCGCATACGCCTCATCAATTCCATTGTTACTTCGTGTTCGGAGGATAGTCTCTCAGAAATATATATCTGTAGACATTTAGAGTATGCTGCAGATTTGACATGAGCAAGGGCTTGATAAAAATTGCTTTATAAACATGTTCTTCATTCTTAAAAGCACATTCAGAGTGCCTGCGATCATCAGTGTCACAAAAGTCACAGAAAATGAATTGATTTGAAAATACGTAGGGAACGATTTGCTGCTAATTTTCCGGCAGTTGCTTACGAACTTGAAAGTTTACTCTCAGTGAACACATAAGTTTAGAAATATGAGGTCGAAATCGTTTGAATACAGTCGCTCAATATGGACCTTCGATTGAGAACTGCTGAGCTATTAATGAGAGTGGCTGCAGGAGTCGAGCGAACCAGTTCCCTTATTATACAGAACGAAGCGTTCTCCACTCGACCGCTCGGTTGGTTTGCTCGTGTAGAAGGGCTGTTTTTCTGGCACTTGAATGCCATTTCTTTTCAATGTGAGCTCGTTTAATTGCATAAGTCCGTAATTAGACCGATAAGCACCATAACAAGATCAGGCCAGCTAGCATTTGCATACGACGCGGCGGTGTGACGACTTGAAGTCGCCGCCGATTGGCACTCCGAGCAGCAGACCGTGTTCCGTGGTCAACCCCTTGCATGCAGGGTCCTTTATCGGGATCTTAATGAAGCCCAGCGAAAATGTCGGATTTTGTTTGAGTTCTGCAAAAATATAGGATTTCAGGAGGGTCCTTATCTAAAGACTAAGAGTTTTAAGTTTTATTGGGGATCATAAACGTGGAAGATAAGGACCGAGAAAAGCTTGTGTCTAAATTATCACAGAATTCGTGGTTATCTTTTGTTGATATTGCTCTACTATGCTCATATTTTGGTCACTTGACCAAAATATGCCTCATACACAAATTCAGTGCTGGTTGAGCATAACATGTGTTTTTGATCATTGTTGAGATAGTTTTTAAAACATTATATCGTGCTCCTAACTCAAAGTGCGAACAAGCAAACCGCTCTTCAGAACAAAAGAGAAATCGTGAAAAGTACTATCGAGCGCGGATATCGTTAAAAGTCCGCAATCAAGAGGGAACCCTTCCATGACTTCATCACGGTCCATTTTTATTGAAGAGGCTTGTGTTGAGCGAACACAAATTTCGAGAGCTCTGCAGCCCAGCTAGCTTCGTTATGGTCCTCGATGGAATTTAGCCAACAGTTGTGAATGGCAGCGGTCATTATGACGGGATGAGCCCGGGATGTCATGCGAGCTTGCTGTTTTCCATCGCAATGAGCCAAATTTCCCTCTAACTCAGAAAAATAAGTGAAAGCAAGAGCAGCGCCATGGAAATAAAAGTTCATGCGAATAACTTATCTGGAGCCTCCCTCATGCAAGCAATGGGGAAATGGAAGTATTTGCACTCTAATATTCTATTTTTTTTTAAATATCTAGCAAGCCAACATATATAGTAATCCTACAGAATATATATTTTATATTGTAGAATGAAAATATTCACACAAATTGTGCCTTCTTCAAGTATATGGTCTCGTACGCAGAAAAAATACACACCGCGAGACGAAAGTATTCAACTAAAACAGTTTCCTATATTTGATATCTGTTTGTGAGAAGTTTTTTTTACAATTACGATAGTTTTCATATGTTGACACTAGGCAAGGTCGTGGCTGTATACGAACTCATTATTCAACGAAAATTTTCTTCAGTTTTTAAAGATTCATGGGACTTCTCTGATGAATCTTGTTCTTCAGTGTTCCTCGAAGATGTTCATTTGGAACGAGGTCTCGTGATTAGCTTAGTCATTGAAGAACACTGATTTTGCTCTTCATTTACTATTTGGATGTTATTTTTGCCCTGTGCTTAGGGTCGTTATCTAGATGGAACATCAGTTAGTGTTTTTGGTAAACGCGTAGCATTTGAAATGAGACTCTTCTCCAATAGTTAAAGGTACATGTTTCATGCATCTTCCCATCAATGAAATTAAACGCACCAGCACCATGCAGAGTGAAACAACCCCAAACCATTACACAGCAACCTCCGTGCTCCACTCTTGAGAGGGCATTATGTCTCTCGTGGGCTGTTCCTTGCGTCTTCCACACATGACGACATGAGGTGCGACAATAAAAATTCAATCTAGGTTTCATCAAACCAAATTACAACCTTCCAAGATACATATCTTTCCCCCAAGTATTCTATCACAAAGCTTAAGCTACTTGCTACTCGTTATTTTCGTAGGATAGGAATTTCACTGGTTGTGAAATACTTGATAACATTGCTGTGAAGTTCTCTACGATTGATTCTTTCACTCACGTCTGTCCTGGAGTCTTTCAGGTTAGTTTTTAATTTTTTGAAAGTCGTCATAGGCTTATTTTTAATCTTCCTCATAAAAAGCCGACCAGACTGAAGGTCAATTTCAGAAGCGTACCTGACCTTGGTCAGTTATAAGTTGAGCAATATTCCTTAAACTTGCCAATAATTCAACCAACGACAGCATATTGCTCATTAATCTGCGTAGAAATCTTCCTGTTTGATACTTCTGGAGAATGGAATTGAAATATTTGTATCCGTAGATATTATAAGATTATTTTTACTTCCGTCATGCCGTCCTTTAGGTTCGCCACTACTGCTCATCAGTGACTAAAGGTTCAACTCCAAAAAGTCTGTTTTTTGTCTCTTGTAAAATTAATTTCAATGCATGGTTTCTTCTAATTGGCGTAGCTCATTTTGCCCTACTTTTTATCTCGAAATTTTGTTTTTCTCACCATGGATTTATTGTGTCGATCAGCATCATTTGAGTTATCATGATTTGTTTGCTGCATTACATAACGCTCGTCGTTTTCAAAGACAAAGGTAATCTGGAAATTTAGAATACTAAATTTCATATAATGCCAATTGAATATTATGTTACAAGAAATAAATTTCATATAATGCCAATTGGATATATTTTATTACAAGAAAGGCCTGTATTTCCCTTGCACTTGCCAATCTGCTTATTATTTGCATCATTTTACGAAATTCTAAAAATTTACATTAAATTCGGAGATTTTGTTAATCATGTATTTTCTAGTTTAGCTTCACAAAATTTAGCATAACTACACTTCCGTATAAATTGAGTATCAAGAATTGTTCGCGTGACACTCACTGTGATTCGCTTTAAAAATGCATGTACTTGTTCTATACATCTATGCAAAGAGAAAAATTATTCGCCCTCCATTGCTTCTTATTTTGTCACCATCGAATAATAATAAAAAGGGATATCCGTCTGTAATATCATAAAGTAATCTAAGAAATATATGAATATGATTGTCACAAAACCTTTATAAGATTAGCCTCCGCTATCAAAAGTTTCTGGTCCAGTATTCCCACAATTTTAATTAAATCATGCATGGAGTGGTTTTGCTTTCATTTCTGAGAAAGTGTTTTCGTATTAAAATGAACATGCACTTAGCATTTGAGTGCCTGACTTATACTGCATGGTCGAAATGTAGAGTAATGTTCCCTGGTCAATAATTTCAATCCATCGCTTCACCGAGCTAGATTTTCACGCATTGCAATTCAGGAGAGTGACTCTAGTTCTTCTGAAAGAAGCAGTTTTGGTGGCACGATTTCAGACATTATATCAGAACTATCGCAAGAATTCCGTGTATTATTACCAATGACATTTTATTTGCAGCTCCCGGTAAGGGAACATTCAGGACATCATTGATTGTGGATGAACAATCTGACAATCGATCGATTTGCTATTGGGGCAGAGTTGGCGTGCACCGGAGATTGATGCCAGAGGTGGCAGCCGATCGTATCAGCAGTGACAGTCTACCTCACCATTTGTAATGGACGCTTCCATCTTCATTAAACCCTAATGACCCTATCGTGCATTCTGATGATTACAGCTCCCAAAAAAGTCCTTTAAAACTGTGTACAGACATTAGGAAACGGTCATAAATATTCGGGGAACGGTTAGGAAAGAATGTGTATTGATTAGGGACCAGGTTGCCGTCCGATAATTCAATAACTCCACCAGTTAACTTTGGTCGGACGCGCCAGTCAAGTGCTAAAAAATTTTCTGAACATATGCAAAATGCCAAAGCATTAAACTCATGTTTCTGAGACCAGAAAGACAGTTTATGTATAAAATATCACATATTCTTGATCTTCTCGGATGATCGTGTGAGGAACGCATAACAAACCTTTACGAACAGAGCATAGTGCCGAAGTATGCGCTCTAGCGATTTTCAGGATAAATCACAACAAGACGGTTCGAAAGCAATTAGTTAAGACAAATTCAAGTGAAAAGGTGAATCATATGTAGCATGATAGAATGAGTTGATAAGTTTCATTTCTGAACATAGGTACCTAAAATTTACTATAAATTACCGTCATTCAAATCTAAACATTCAAGCTAGGTCACCGTATAAGACTGGTACAAGTGTTTATCATTTAACTCTATTCTGGGAAAATTACTCTCTCAAACAATGACTAATGAACATACTGCAAGGAATGAAGCCTGAAAAAACACTAAGACCGTCAACAATGAGACGCGGTCCTGGATGCTTGGTTCTAACAAGACGGCGCACATCAGCACACGTCGTTACCAGCTTTGCCTGATATAACTCGAAAACAGCTGCGGAAACATTTCCTTGCCCATCGGCCTGCCCAACATCATCGATCATTTCACCAGCCAGATCCCCTGACCATTTTCCTGCGGACGATTTGCTTGCGTATAAGTACCAGACCGGCATAGACGTAGAAAGCGCACATTTGAACGCTTATTGTAATTCCAATTTCGTAATGAAGTTCACGTAATCAAATAAGGCTCCATCACCTACGACTCTGGGAACTGCTCCCGTGTCTTAAAAGTTAGAGAGATAGACCTTACTCAAGTTCGTGATTCGATATCTCGAAAATTATGAATGTTTGAATATTTGCTTATTCTGGAATAATTTTTCTTTTGGGGTATTATTTCTATCTACCGTCCACAATTGTAGCATTGTTTTTCTAGCACCCTGTAAACGTATAATAAATACATTATACCTATATGAAATATATTTTTATACATTCATTAGTACGCAAAATTCTGTAAAAGTTTTTTGTCGCTAGTAAAACTGTTTTGAAGAAACAATATCGGGATAAGTAAGTTCATTGTCAACATGTACAACTAATAATCTCCCTCATCTTCGGACGAAAATCTTCATACAAGGGAAGTCAAGTTTTAGTGCTTCTATACTGATTCATCCGTGCTTATTCGTTCAGGTAAGAACAATTCAGTAAAACTAAGGGCTTGCAACTGACTCGACCATTGCACTCCGTAAACTCTCTTGTGGAAGTACAACATTTTCTGCTCATGAGTCCGAGCGATCATTGTTAAGATTGCAAACCTTCACGCTTCTTATAAAAATATATATTTTAGAAAATATTTAAAAAAATCGGACTAATCATCTTAGATTCTCAGTCACATTGCTTACTCGTTATGCCATAGATAATATGGAATTCTCAAGCACATGTTGATGAAAAGGATATGTGACTATTTTACAAGTTTGGTCAAACTTCGCGGTTAGGATGGTATTATTGCCATTTTTAAAGTCTTCCTTGAGGAAGACTAACACGATTCCGACATGATGACCTTTATTCGCCTTGCGGGACTGAAGTGAGTTGTCTTAAAACTTTTTCTGACTCATGTACGTCTTCGCGCACCGTTGCCCTTGTTATGCTAGCTCAAGTTCAGATGGAGTCCCTCGAGAGTTGTATTTCTCGAGTCTGCGAACAATACTGCTTACTGGGTCAATAAGCGAGTATTGTTTTGCGGTAGGGTATCCTAATAGACGAGAAATTTTTATAAGGAATTCCTTAAACTAATGTTGTTAAATGATTTTCAGGTATTGTTTTTTTTAACTTTGATGAATTGAAACCGAACTATGACTCATTTTTTTCTATTTTTAGGAAATAAAATTGAGCACATTTTACGCACAATTAGCTTCGAAATGTACATATGATTGCATATTCAAAAAACTGCGCGTGATATCACTTGTTCATCATAGTTTTTTTAGACAGTCTTGAATTTAGAAGAAATTTGTAATAATATTTCAAATACTCTGGGAACGTTAACATGCCATCTTTTGCAATAGCACTTTCACTGACCATTTTTTGTACCTTGTAATGCAGATTTTATTCCGTACCAAAAATACGGAAGAGGCTTGAATGTTCTATTTCAGAAGAACGTTTTTGTGATCATTTCATGTTATGGCCAAGCATGTGCGTCAGACCAGCTCATCTTCGTGCTTCCTTTTTTAGAGTTTCACATCAACTCTACACGATTGGAAACACGCGTACGTGTGATGATGTGAGTGGCGGAAACCATCTACATCATCACATTTGTTGAAATTTAGTTCTGTAAATTTACTGTATAAATAAATCATTTTTGGACAATTTTATTTTCAAATTTCCGTCTTCCAAACACTAACAGCTAATATCTCAAAACTTAATTTTTTCGTAAAGTTTCATTGAGGCAAAAGTGTTTAGCTTGCCACCTTCTGGTAGGTGTGAAATTAGGAACATTTTTTTCCTTAACACCCCCCTGTATTTACTACCCATGTTATCATACATTGATGATGGGCAAACTTGAAAATTCATTAACTCGACCACAAAGCTCATCAATCACCAAAGTTATTTTCTTAGATACAAATAAAAATAAAGTATGGTTTTAAGTCAGGAAAAAGACAAAGTTGAAACTCTGTACATAGTGTATTCTTAATGCACATAATGGAAGTTTTCCAGCACCATTTTTCATACGCAATTAAATTATAATTTCATGTACCTCGGAGGCCTCAGTTCACAAACGCTGACTGTCTCCTGCACGTCTACTCAATGGCTGCCATTAACTAGCAAGAAGGGCGCACCCTCATTCCAACCTAGGCAAATGCACTCCTACGTCTCATGAATTATATTACAACATTTCTACTACGCCGAAATTATTTTTATGTATAGATTGAGTACACACCAAAGCATTAATTTGAATCCTCTCGTAATCCTCAAACTTATTGTTGAAGGTTCTTCGCAGCCGAGGACATTTACTTAATTAAGATTCCCACTATTGCTCGGATCTGTAAGAAGCAGTAGCAGGGTTAGCCTTATTCTGAATAATAAGTGGTAGGAAACAGTAGCTTATTTTTACAAGCTTCTGAGGACGCACTGAGGGGAAAACGAGAGTCTATCCTGATGTCAGCAAAATATTAGTGGACACCAGCGTTTCTTTGCACAGAAGAACACAGTTTACTTGAAAACGTACGAGCGTAACTAGCATTGTCTATTCCTACAAGTAACCTACACTGTGTTGAATTTTGCTTCTATGGTACCAATTTGGAATTAAATACTCGAAAGAAGATCTTTAAGAACATTATTGAGTACATGAATAAGATACCAGGTAGAATTGTTCACTAAAATACGCTCAAGCAGCTAAGTTGAGGATAAAAATCGCAAATGAATAGCAAAAATTAATCCAGACAACATGATCAAATGTAGGGGATGCAACAGAAAGTTAATGACGACCAAGCTCTGAATTTGTACAGAGTAAAACATGTTGCAAAACGTGATTCGACGATTGTGTAGTGCTCAATACAGTGCTCGACGCACATTTTCACGACATAATAACTGACGAGACTCAATTGAGAACATTTCTGTGTCCATTGCATTAGAAGCCTAAAAATTCCAGGGATACTGGAAATGACTAAAATTTCACTCATTTCTTGTAATGACTGAAATTGGAGGGTCATATCACACTTGTTGGGTCATCCTAATCTAACCTAAGCTAAAGACTTAGTGAATTCGTCTTTTCATGTAATGAATGAAATGCTTAGGAATTTCTCGTAATGCCTGGCTTCCCCTCATACATGTAGCGTATATATACGTGCTTTAAACCTTTGGAGCTCATTCTCGAGACGTAGTCGCACACGCGTACGAATGATTTATGTGACTAGTCATTAATTATCGTTTCCATAATGACACAGGTGCTCTTGTCATCAACACTCGATCAAATTTCTCCTGATTAGTACATGCAGAAGTAAATTGTTATGTTAGAAAATTTATTTCCAAGAATACACGTCGATATTCTGGAGTACACAACAGTAGTGGCCGAAGATGTAAATTACATTCTGAATGTGAAGGAAGTGAAGATCAAATTCTAAAACTCTTGGGGAGTTTTCTTAGCGCAATGAAATATGCTGCTGATTTATGCCCCTAATCAATGATACGAACTTAAATTATAATTTCATGATTAAAATGCGAACTACAACATTAATTCAATAAACTCAATGACAAATGACGAGAAATCAAAATTAAAAATAAGACTGTACAAGGCTCACACATTGAACTTTTGCGCTCGACCGGCGTGTGCTGAAAACACAACCTCAACTGATTTTTAACGCTAAGGGATGGGCAAAAATTTTATTAGAAGCGTTCAGAGTGGCCAAGTCATTCGCTTGAGAAGATCAATACGACCACCTCAGCAGCATGCTACAGTATCGTGATAAATACATGCAGTGGCCCACAAGGGACGACAATAATTTATATCGGAGAACAATTTAGTGCACAGACGCCCCAGCGTTATAGCTGTTATTGCCTCCGCCGTGAACGCGCTCCAAAAATGGTGTCAGGTCGAATTAAGTCCCAACTGGAAGGGCTCTGTACATTAGGAATTTGGCCCGGTATTATCGAGCGTAAAACTTATGTGAAATAGACTGTGTAGCCGTCTGAAATAATCTACAGGGTGCTCTTTAGAGTATTAAAGTGTGACTTGGAAGCCAATTGCTCGCTAATGCACCAGGAACTGGATCGATTATAAATGTAGTTATGGCGCTTAAGACCGTTCATTTTCACTGCATGTGGAAATCAAGTGTGTTCCCTTTTAACAATCAAGATACTCACAAATTTTGTCATGAATTTCCGAACCAGAAAAGTTTTATTTTTGCTCGTTAGTTCCACCTAGGTAACAGCCCATCAATCAGAATGAGAAATTCTGTAAAAAATACGGAATGCGTTCCAAGACTACTCCATTATTTTCAAATTGGTGTAGCAAAAGTGTATATTAGGTGCTACTCAATGTTCATGCTCGACCTGAACTGCAACATTCGAGCCGCGGTGAATGTTGTACCCCAGGCATCGTGACCATCGAATTCTCGGCTACTGACTGGGAGAACTTTGGCGTTTTCAAGTCGACCCGTACACATCCTCTTCACAACATGCAAGCATACTTCAGACAATAATTAAATAAACATGAAACAACGAAATCTCGAATTCGCATTGTGATTTCTCTGCTTATCAATTCCAGAAACCACACGAAAGTCTACATATTAGGACTTGCACCAGCGCGCATTCAAGCACTCTAGACGAACGAAATGAGACCTCGTGCACCCGCGCTAGAGGTGAGTCATGAGCTCCGATATCAAAACTCTGTTGCTATCGAGGCTCTTCATAATTATACAAGCGAAAAATTAGGTTTTGATATGTCAATTGTCATTGTTCGGTAGGGAGGTAAGCACTTTTCATACCCATGCAGTTGTCAGCTCCGTAAGTGACTTCCGTAGCTGAAAATTAGGTTTTAATTTTTTGATTTAGTAAGAACTGAACTTTTATATTTTCAGTGGAATTCCATATTTCTTACTGCTCAAACTGAAATCTGATAATATTTCTAAGTTTAGTTGTGCGTTCTAGTGAATTTGAAAACAATAAATTTAACGAATTTCTTTCGTACACGCGAGTATCGAACTATGTTGAAAGCTTCAGGCAATTTTAAATGAGGTAGGAAAAAGATATACTGGCTGCAAGACGCTCATTTGGTCCTCAGTTTACTAATGCCTGACTCACTGCGATGTCTAACTCCGACCTGAAGAAAAATTATATTATATTTTTCAGTATGCTTACAACACTGTGCCCAAATTACTATTGACACTTTAAGTACATAACCACAGACGTGAAATTTTACCTAAAGCCGTGGCGTATGACTCGCAGATAAAGTTTCGTGCCAGTTATTACTTCATTGCATGTGAGTCGATATTTCGGAGCCATGACTAACATACTACTCCGTTTCTGTTTCACACATCGGTTGTATTGAAGGTATGATGAGTTGCGGTAAGTGAAAAGGGCTTTTATACCTCGCATTGTAATTTTCAAAATGCAATATTATCCCTTCCAATTTTTAAATGATATTGTTATGCTTCTGATGAGATCCAAATCCGAGGCATATACCTCTTCCTCAACTCTCTTTTTTCATTGGATGACTTCAGTGAGGAGAACGAAACCATCGGTCCCTTATTGAGCGATAGCGATATCATCATCCAAGAGATGTTTTTGAAAGCGTTCAAAGAACACCGATATCTGGAGGTGAATGAAAATTCGAGCTCTTTCACTAGAAAAAAATTATCATCAGAAAGACAATCTTTCCACGCTAACGCAGCCCTCTAATTCTATAATATTTCTGATTTTCAAACGAAAATGAGAGCAAGTACTCATCATAACATTTACCCTTCATTTGAACCACAACGTGAATAGCAGCGGAGAGAAACCAATGCGAATACACGTTTTCTTATTTTTGTACTTGCATTTTCTTGGGTGAAAAGGAAGGGAAAGCAATATGCGGACTATAAGAAAGGGGAGCTCACACCGCCGCAAGGGGTCCAGCAATTGGCCTGCCGTAGTGAGGTAACAGCTTTGCCTTATGACCAAGTAAAGGTCCTCGTGTCGGTCTATATGTTGCCTCCACTTCCTTATATCGTCGTGCGTATTCCAGACACCGTCCAGGCCTGTGTAACAACTGCTGCTGGAGGCCAATTTGTTCCTTACAACGAGGGACTGCACCAAATTTAACAGACCGGAGAAACTGTTCATGTCGCAGATGTTTCGCTTTTCATTTAAGTTGTTTTTCAAACTTTCAAGGACTCGAGAAACTTAATCCGGATTATTGAATCTGGTGTCAAATTTCATTTACGTTAATACTTGAGTATGGAGTAAAATAGTCAATTTGTTAATCATAAAGTTTCTTTGGTTTGATTGCACAAGGAAATTTATCGAATAAGAGTTTCAAAATTTCGTATTCGCTTATTTTACAAATAAGTATTACACGTTCGTGATAGGATTGCATGGTGTTCCAAGTTGCATTGCAAGTAAATTAAACTTCGAATTACTTCATGCTTTTGGAAATGGATGTGCTGATCACATCTGCTTTAGGTAGAAATCAAATCGATGATATGTAATCCACATGAATAAATTTTTGAGTATCTAAACGTAACACACGCGAGCAGGATTGAGTTTCCATCGAGGCTGGCAAATCTCGTTAGCACATGTCACAAAAATACGTTCCAGCGAGCAATGCGAACTCTGTGAATACCGTTGTAATTGGATGAGGAACCAGGGCCGTGTCTAATATTTCATACTTCTTGTGTGACTTGTTTAGAGATAGAGAAGCGCAGCTCGACCGCCTGTGCACTGATCCGAATCTTAAGTCGAAGAGTGGCCGGGGCAGCGCCCCCTGTCGTGCGGGCCTGCAGATTATGCTGATGTTCAGAATACCGTCCAGCATACGCCAGTCTTGGTCTTTTAATTGAACATGTGTTAAGAAAATGTACCAGATAAAAAGCTGTAGGAGGGCGCCTTAAAGCACGAGATGGAAGGACCTGCCTAGACTTGGTTCTGATAGAGGGCTCTTCCTTATTTGTTCATTGATATTTGGTTCTGCTGAGGACGCACGACAGCAACAAGACCTATGAACTCAAGCTACCAAGATGCATTGCCTTTGTGCTACGCGATTTCTGAGGTGTTTTTTCACTGGACAACTTGGAGACAACTCTCCATGACAAGCAGCTCAATTGAAAAATCGAATAATTTATTACGTGTAAGAAGTTTTCGTAGTTGTGCAAGAATGAGTGAAAAACAAACTGACTAAATTCATTTTTTATTTTAGGCAGTCAATACCGTTGATTGCTAGTTTCGTTAAATGTAGAACATAATCATGCATTTCTTAATTCCTTGAAGATCTTATGAATGAAAAAAATGTCAGGATATGAATTAGAGATGCGTTGCAATAATAAATGAGAAGCAGATCATATCTCGGCCAACAACAAACTCTCGCCATGAAGTTTATATTCTTACTTTGACAAATCAAAGCGTTTCACCATTGAGAGTCAGTTCCATACAAGTTCCGTACGGTCTTTTTGCTGTCTTTTAAGGCTCAATATTTCGTTCACGAAGCGCCATGGCGTTCGTCTGCACGCAAATCGAGCCAGTTTTCAGAAGTTGGAGCAGACTCGAAGTTAGCAATCAAGAAGAGACTAACTAGAACATCACATGCACGCAGGCCTGGGACATAATATTGGCTCTGCATACAGAGGTTTGATGCAAGTTACCTCGACTCCCATTGAGATTACAATGCCTTGACAAACAGTTACCTCTACGCACACCAGCTTCTATTGAACACGGCAAGGTGATGAGATTCGAGCTTTGTTGTGAGGGCGGTTTGGTCTGAGTGATAGAAGCTCCGACAGCTGTTGCAACAGACTTAATGAATATTTCTTCTCTCGGGTGAATTCAAAACGAGATGCATTGAAATTTCATTTTGTGCGTAGAGCAATATTCAGCTACAATGGGGCTTTGTTTAAGCATGTACGTACGCATGAAAACAACATATTTTTTTCAATTTTCTAATCATTCCTAGAATAATCTAACATTTGAATGGTTGAGCTCAGGAGAAGGAGGGGATTCCATTCAACACCAAACTTGGAAAGGAAACGTTACGAAACGTAACATTTTGTAATATGACGTAAATATTTCGAAACAATACGAAAAGTTTTCGCTTTCTAGTCCAAATGATGTCAGGATTTGTAAGCTGAGCCTCTCTCTCTACGACCGGCCATGTGTGACCTATCACAATATGTAACAAAATTTCACTGCTGTCTTGTTCCTGAGTTAAAACTATAATTTCCTCTTCTTTGCTAATAAAAAATAAAAAATAAAATAATTTATATGTTAACAAGTTGCTTTCTCGGTCAGGTCAACGTATTTTTATATTTTACCTTTCTTCTACATATATAAAATCAGTTTTAAACATAATAGAAACAAAATAGAAAAACCAAGTTTTATTGGAGTAATGGGCATTTTTATATTGTTTCGCAAAAAAAGGAGTTAGAAAATAACAGTAAGTTGTCCGGAACAAAATCAGGTTAGACAGTGCCATTCTTCAAATAAGTTTAGGTTGTGAGCAAAAAGCAAAGGGTATCGAGATGAAAATTTTGGTTTAGAGAGCCGCACCAAGAAAAGTTATGTATCAAAATTAACTTTCATAAACATAAAAAATAGACTTTTCGAGTCACTAACCCTATCATCAGTGGTATGAATCAGTCTGCAATACGTCTTGTTAATTCTATCCAGTCAATTTCATTATAGCTGTTGATTCATATCACTGATTCATACCATTCACAATGAGTCCAGTGACTCAAAACGTCTGTCTTTTATATGGAAGAAAGTTGATTTTAATACATGACTTTTTTGGTGTAATTCTCTTTACCCTAATTTCATTTCAATAGTGTGATTAGTGTTATCCTACATTTTTATAGATCTTGAACTTGCCCACAATCCAATCGTAAGGCAATATATCGCAAAGCTTTTTAAGTGTTCAAACGGAGTTATTTTATTAACGACGACGTGGTGGAGCAATCGCGATGAGCTTAAATATTTAGTGGAGCAAATGCAATGAGTTGAATCATTAAAAACCCTCACAGTAAAAAGGAGCTAAAGCTCATGGAAAACTCATCCACAACAAAATCAACCATAAAATACGACTCAATAAAATTATCTTTTCCAGATTGTAAAACGATAACTTTTATTCTTGAGAATAATAAAAAATGAATGCACAAACTTGGATAAATGCAAGAATCTACAGGTATCGAGATACGCGTAGCATAGGAGAGAGCATGCAGTGAAACCAGTAAATGGTTAGAACCAGACCAACAGTTAATGGTTAGTCCAGACCGGAATATTTTTAGGGTGACATCATTCGAGGACTTATCAAAAATAATCGAACGCTTACACCTCAGATGCGAGGCCTGACAGCGAGGGGCTTGACTGACGGGGTTACAATAAAGTACATTCTTCCACCTCACTAAACAGCCACTACTACCCAGGTCAGGCATTATATATGTAGAGCATAAATAAGAGAAGAAACTCCGAACATGATACGTAGTGCACGAAACTTTATGGGAAACTAATTCCTGTTGCAGTCACTTCAGACACATCGCACAACGTTAACAAGTATGTGTACAGAAACGTTCGTAGAAATAATTTTTCTTCGAGAACCTAGTATTTTAACTTGTAAATAAAGTTCGTAGTGTAAACTGTTTGATCAGTAACGTTAGCGCCTGAATGGCCGTTCAGCCGTCACACCTGTCAGCCGGAGCACTTCAAGGGATTCTGGAGCCGCAAATTGGAGGCACTGGAAACTGATCATCTGACTGAATTACCTCAAGCGAAAATTATAACATGAGCGAAGTGCTCTGATTTACAGGGCGACGCATGAGCTGTTGAAGGGAGGTTCATTTTTGTAAGTTTCTGTGCAACGCATTGCGCTCCTGTAAAAACAGTTCACATAGTCTACATCTATAAAAGTAAATACTTTGAGAAGACATACGCCCTTCTTATAAAAATACCGACAGTAATTTCAAATGCTATGAATTTTTTCGAGAATCATATAGCTTTAAGAACTTTGAACACCATCTGCGATGTGATTTTACAATTAAATTACCTTTTTATCAAACTCACAAATTTGTCAACTCCAACTCATCAAACGCTCGTAAAGTTTTATGAATATTGATGCCAAATTTCGGTGACCGTTAAACAGATTTCAATTTTAGCGGTGTATTATTTCCCATTATTGCGAACAGTCGACCGAGAGCTGGAGGAAGACTCATCTCATCAATATTTGCATTGGAGAGGTGCCCCGAATTTGCATCGATTATTACATACATAATTCAGGGACTCTCTCTGCCTTCAGCAGGTAGTCTCAACTGGCGACGCAAGACCCGGAATTCTGCTCGAATATTTATTATGATGCCAGAGTGATCGAACGGACACCTCATTCTCGGAGTCACTGAATAAAATGTGGCTCTGACCAAACTTGCTCTCAAATTATCAATTACAAAGACAATGTAGCTTCATCAGAATACGAAACAGAGACTATGCTTTTTTGACACTCGGAATCTACAACATATTTACGTAACATCCCGCCGTAAAATAAAAAAACGAATAAACAGCAATGCTTATGAGTACGTCTGCATTTTAATATTATTGTATTGGAACAACATGAAGGTTGTTGTTCACTCTTTAGGTAACAAGAATAAAGATAGAACGAAGCTAATAATGCTGAGACTAACTTTATTCAACGTACTTCATTTCGTCTATATTTAGTGCCAAGACAGTGTCTGTTCTTGCAGCTTCAAGTCTCGCCGTTTTTGAAATAACAAAAATTGAGTTAAACTGAGCCAATAGATTCATTTTCTTGCTATAAAAGTGGAGAATAATAGCAACGAGGATTAAGAGAAATTCTCCTGCTTATTCCATCTCAATTAGGAATTAAAGCGGTTATTTTTCTCAGTTCCTTAATTGGGAATTAAAGGGATTATTTTTTTTAGTTCGTTAATCATTCCTTTGAGATATAATTCATGCAATCAAAGTTTTTATGCTCCTTGTTATTTAACATCTTTGTTAAGCTTCCACAGCAGTTTCTCTCATAAATTGGCACCTATGTGAAGATTCAATTTTAATGCTGACGTATGATAGAATTTGAAGATCCCCTTATGCATCATTCGAGCATCTTGGAGACCGACAAATGTTCCCGAGAAGAGCAATAAAAGCGTACACCAACCTCGTACTTGTAGAAAAACTGATGAATGAAGACCACTCATCTGAAGAGCAGTCCTGGAGTTATTCCTAGAGAATGAAATTACCTGCTAGCTCCTATGTTTTGGACGTCTAATGGACATAGAGCCTAAAGATGCTTAAATTCCTGAATGAATTCAGTCTAAAAATTTCAACGTACCCTACATTTACAGATGTTTTTATTTTTAAATCAAAAGTGCTGATAGTTCTTTTTGAAACGTTTGCGACGTTGTTAACCCTTCATCGACCAAAAAGATCTCACAGTCCCGTTTCACAAGGACGCTGCTATTTTTCGTAAAAGGTATGCGCAGTCATAATACAGATATACAGATATATGTCGTAATACAGATTCAGGTACAGATACTACCTACCTGAAGCTAGTTATTCGCACGAAGCTAAATTCAGCTTTATTGCACAAAAATTGTGTTTAAAGGGTTTAGATGAGAACGTCGTCGGCCACGTGCCTCACGAGGTGCGATGGTTGCATTAGGCGAGTGTCAGGCAGCTGAGGGCGTCACGGCTGCGCGGGAGAGCAGCACTCGGAAGTGGCAACTGGCTGCCAGCGGCGGCAATCATAGGGACGCTTGCTTGCTAATTGCCACCGACTGCTTCTCATTGAATGGAATTAGTAATGAGAAATGAATTACCGGTATTTGATTGGCGCGTAAATAGGAACGCGTGCAGCTATAATGAAGTTGACAGGACGGAATTAACAAGGCCTATTGCAAAATGGTCTCTCCAGAGCACCGGCTGACCAATTAGTGAAAACTCGCTCGCCAAAATTATGTTAACTATGATCACAGATGATGCTCCAGATTCATTTCAACGCGTTCAATTAGGATGAGTTGTAAGGTTCTTCACCCTATTCTATGGTAGTAGACGTATTGAGAATGAAAGGAATTATTTACGAATTACGTAGAGAGTGCGGCAGATAGTTGAGAACGAAATAACAGTGGCAGAAAAAAGGAACAGGGGCTAAAGATGGAGTATTTAAGGACAAATGAACGCTATATTCATGTGAAGACAGGTCAAATGCACAACATCAGTCAATGAAACCGCCATTTGCCGCAACAACAGCCTCTATATTTGCTTTAGAAGCCGTCTCGAGGCAGTAATGAGGTGCGTCTTGGGGACGTTTTTGCGGTATTTACAACAGTTGCCCCGAGAGCCACAAATGCGTTGTGTTGATGTTTATTGGAGGCCCTCTCAGCCGCGCCGCAGACGTAATAGTTCAAGCGTTGACACCAGGAGACTTTTGGGACCACATTCGACAAATTCCAGAGGATTTTTGGCTGTTCCAGATGTTTCTGCTTTCCTAAGCGGAGCTTAGATCGCCGGTTCTCTCATGGATGTTCTCGCGGGCTCTCTCGCATGTAAACTAACCTCTCACTCTCAGCATCCCGCACGACTAACCACACACCACGGATTTCGTAAAGTTCTCTGAGACGGAGCATTTAATTAGCATTCAAGCTGAGAGGAATCGATAAATTAGGCAGTTCTGGTCCTACTCGGGTGCCAAAAATGTTGTCTCATGAGTGAAATGGTTTTCACTTCACCCCTCGCAGCCTCCAGTTTTCTCTAGCTTTGTAGACAAAGGAGCAGTTGACTTTCAGGTAGACAGTGATCTCGAAATCGGTGTGTAGTGCACCTGAGTAGACAACGAAGGCTTGCCTTTCCATTTCCTGGGTTAGCTTAGGTTCCGCCATGTTTGCCTGCAGCAAAAAAGGATGTATGTGTGTTAACTAATTGCGAGCACAATTAGTGCTCGCAAATACTTGCTGCACCCTTTGTACACTATGTATTACTTTGTACTGTAATGTATTATATCAATACATAATTTTTTTTGGCCAATTTTGGGCAGAAAACCAGGCCACGGGAATCAAAGGAACTTGACACATTAAAACAATAAGTTTTAATAGGCTACTCGGCTCAATAGGCGGCAGCAATAGGCTACTCGGCCCAAAAGATTGCGATCTTGGTTTCATTCGACTAAAATACTGTAAATTTAATTTTTTAAATTGGTTTCATTCGAGAGATTTTTAATGACGGGACAGAACAAAATTATCCATCAACTCCAATTTCATAAGCAGACGTGATAAGCAGACAGATCTACACCGACTCAAGGCATCCATCGACACAGAAGTCCTGCGAATTGGACCAAAACTCACAAGTGCCGTAACGAACAGCCTCCGCACATGAAGAATTTCATTATCAAAAAGCAATTAAAAAACTTGTAAGCCTGTAATATTCAGCTGTTTATCAGTTTTTTCAAAATCTTTCCTTATTTCAGAAGTTATTATAGATTCTTTTCGTTCTCGCCAATAAAAATCACCCCTAGGCGTTAAATTAAAAAAAGGAATTAAACTAAAAATAAAAAGTAAATAAATTCATTAGTTTTAACTAACGACTTGAAGTAAGACACTTATAATACAGTTACACAGGATCAGATTCGATGAGAGCTTCTGCGAGTTACTGTAAACTTTTACTACAACAAAACTCTGATCGATTATATTCAATGAAGTGAAACATTGACATTATAAATATCTTGAAGCTCTTTAGAGACGAAAAGACAGAAGCGTTGTATACCCACCTAGCGTAGGCAATTTTTCCTTAGAGTTGATTTTTGCTATCAAGGCTGCATAATAAGTCATGAAACGGTATAAGTGATACCTACGCATATACCTTCTGTCAGTTCATACTATTTCTGTAACCTTCCGTAGGAACACGACGATGTCACAGGATAATTTCAAACTAGCTGCTAGACCCGTGAATATTCGCGGTTAGAATCTTTAAAAGCAGAAGTTTATGAACAAGCTGTAGCATAGATACCGCAATGATCTTTGCATTCATTGACGAAGGGTGTGATACTTATAGATACATACATAGTTCCAAGCGTATTAATATATATGGATCCTCAAGAATCAAGTTCCTTCCTCAATGAGCTTATACCGGCCAGAATGTGATGGAATTTTTCAAGGTGTCGATGTTGAAAACTATTTCGCACTCGCATCGTCTAAACGTGATGTACAAAGTAGGAGAGGTCATTTAATCGCATAAAATGGCCCTTCATGTCTCCAAATTCATACTATCAAAATTTTATCTGAATAGCCTAATAGGCAACTGAGCAACTCAGCGCTTATTTCATCAATAGTGGAATATTTGAGCTAAAATAGCTCGCGGTTGTCAACGAAGTCAAAAGTAAAGTAATCTATAAAAAATTGTGTCATTTTCATGAAGAATCGAAGCTGTAATTCGCTCTAAAAACGGTCCAATTTATCACTATTATTGACAAGTCAATGATCACGCGATACATATATGCTATCATAATAAGATGGATATTGGCCTAACATTACATGTATGATATATGTCAAACTACAATAAAGCTTTCCAGGGTAAGACGCCGCTGTTAGAAAATGCAAAATGAATTTCACGGCATCAAAGCCATTCGTATTCTATGAATATTATCGAAGTCATCTCTCCGGCAACTGATTCAGCTATTGTGTTTTGACGAATTCGTTCAAAAAGTCAATTGTAAAGCTTATAAGACACCACACGAACAGCATGCTGTATTCGGACTCGCCCTGTTATGACTGTACGCGAGTTTGGGAGCATGAGCATAAAAAGGTAGAAACCATGTTTGCGCCAGTTATTAAATACTCGTTCCCACAGCCTATTCCCATACATAGGAGCGACCAAATAGAATACGTCTCTCATTTGGGACGACCTCAAACTTTAATCATGTCGCAGAAATTTGGTGAGCGGGTTGCGGAACGAAGGGGGTAGCGACTTCAGAGCTGAAGGGGGCAGTTGAACGAGGTCGCTCCTAGAGTTTATTGTCGTAAAACAAACAGAAGCAAAGACCCACTGTTTGCTGCTGGACCCTCGGGGCCTCAGAACACAAGGATCCTGGAACGTAGACGTGTTCTCGAACAGACTCTCTTCGACTGTCAACAGTTGACAAAGTCTGCTCGAGGCTTCGCCCAAATACTCGTGCCCAAGTGAACCTAAAAATTTAAAGTACATTTCTGTTTCAAATGCCGGAACCTCTTCACAAAGAAATAGACACACACGGCTCTTCACGTAAAAAAGTTTGTGTATTTCATGAAATTTATCATTCTTGTCTCATTTGAACGAGATATTGACGGTGCCTCATTCCCAGAGTTGAATTATTAATTGTCGATCTCCTTTAAAATAAACGAACACATCCGTGTTCCATTAGCTTGAAATTTGATCCGTAAAATTGCACTCTAGCGTATAATACTACACACATTGTATAGTTCACCCAGGATTCAGTAAGCGCACTCCGGTACCCAATGCACAGCCTTATACTGCGCTTGAGATTGGTTTGCTAAAAATACAGTGCAGAAACTAAGTTATTCCAGTTTCGAAGTCAGTACAGTGACTTCAAAACTCAATTTGTACCTCTTTCAAAAGAGCTTTAACGAACACAACCACAATTTTCAGTCATGTTACACATTAGTAAGCTTAGAAGGAAGTGAACAATAAAGCAAATTCAGGAATCGAAACTTCATTTTCCTAATTTTTAAGAATCTATTTTACCCAACATGACAAGAACTCAATTGATTTAAGCGAATTTATTTCACTTGAATGCATGCAATACATTTGTCAAAGAGTTTCTAAATCGTTCACTCACACTATACAACTTACCCTTGTAGAAAGACTGAGCTGCTCGCTCAACTTTTACGTTTTACTCTATAGAGAAATACGCTTGACCGTAACACCGGAATACTGAAATTCCCTATAATTATAACTGTTTTTGCCCATATATGATAATTATGATATGAGTTCTCGATAAATTATTTCCTGCCAGAACACTAGACAGGATGCGCCTTATGCATCGTTTTCGCCCTAGAAGTTATTAAGTCCTACAGGTATTCGTATGTGCTCTACCTCGCTTTTCTCTTCGTCAGAGGATAGGTTGAAGAAATAGGGCTGCTGTATAGTGTCGTCTCGCTACGAGTAAATGCATTTAATGGCAAGTGTTTTGATCGCATTTAGTGTCACAGACAGCGCATCGAGCTATGGTTGGATTTTAGCTACTTGGCAACGCAAGCCATCGTTTTCTAGTTCCTCATAAATGACGCTCAGCAGCAAGGAACAGACAGGCTGCAATATTTGTCGCGCGTAACGCTTCTCCAAGGTTTTCCTCGAAAGATGCAGCTCAACGAAAAGTTTGCTGAGCGATAACAAAGGACAAAACATTGTTGTTTGAACTGGGCTTGCTTGTAGCTAACTCTCGTCAGTAAACTTGCAGGTTTGAATTAGTTTATTCGCTCAAAAACTGATTGCATCAATTTTCCAATGATGATCTCGAGTAATCTCAAAGTGCGTACCTCAGTACTTCACAAGTGAATGCGTGTACTTTGACGTTGTCCTTCTATCTGTAGCAGTTTTTGTTAGTGTCAGCAGTGTCCTAAAAAATATCAGTCGGGGGCATTTGACTAGTCAATACAAACCAACTAGCATCTCCGCTATTCACTTCTTCAAAATTTCCGTTCATAACGATGGGAAAAATGAACTGGATGTAAATAAATGGTTTCATGCATTTGAAGTTTCATCTAGCAATGCTCTAACTTTGAACTGTGGTCGTTATGTTTCTTTAGCGTTATAAAATAGAGGTATCGTTAACTCCGTTTTCGGGCGCTCGAGTAATACATTAACGAGCGTTCGCAATTTCCCCCAAAAAAGCTTACCGTAATGATTCTCGTTGATGCAATTACTCGTTCACGGTTCATCATTGAAATTTTCCTAGCGCAAATTGGTTTTTCATTCGGTTCTTTGGGCGATATTGCACACAACGCATCTCTTCAAATGAGATCTCATTTTATATGCATGCTAGAAATACGCTCCTTCCCCGTCTCTCATCAAAAATGAGCTAAAATCCATCACCGCTTCCCTCGCCTCATATAATTTCATTCGCATAAATTGAGATTGATTATCTGTGAATTACGACAGCACGCAGTCGAGCGCAGTAATGATGCAGCTGCATCGTTTGAGTCAGTGGGACGTACGCACCGCACGACGTGTACCTGCCTCCGTCATGCGCGGTCGCTCGCTTCACTGAGCAATAATTGAAATTTCTTTATTCCCTCTGTGAGTTTTGCATGCTCATTTGCCCTGTGACTGTGTCGTGCGTGTTAAGAAGTAGGTTTGTAAGGTCATGTTAGGTTAATGCTTGGAAATATTCATCAGTTGCATTGGTTGTAAATATTTGCAGAGAACACGGTGGCGGGCATTTTAGCAATAATCCTTCTATCGTTCTACATAGAAGATGTTGCGCTGTTCTGCGCAACTGAGAAACTTTGTCGAGGCCTTACCGACAGTGGATAAAAAGTCTTATCAAATTCTTATGCAAAAATTCTTTTGCTCTGCATTTGAGTGATTTCTCCTACCCAGATTTTACAGCGGAGAGGAATGCTAAGTTCGGCTGAGCACAGTTAATTCAAATCTTTTCTATCGTGCTGCTTAGGCTGCCATTTCCATGATTGGGCGGTCAGCCTGCGTACATAATTGTAGTGCATTTGCATGGCTGGGTAGATACTGTACCGGTCTGGTGCAGTCAAACGTGCTGCCGAGATACCTTTTTGTGTGCAATGAGGTCCGCTGCTCGCATTCCATGCATGCTTATGGGGAAAATTATGCTCGGGATCTAGCGTCTGACATCGCCCGATGGCTTCATTAAATACACATGACCGCCATGCAGAGTCTGCCCTCTTGTTGCCTCGCTTTTTAGCGGCATGGTTTCCGAATCTCTCTTTGAATCGTAGAACTAATTGTAGAATTTATTAAGTAAGTGGAATTTATGAATGATAAATTAAAGCGTTAGGATAATTTCAATCTCATTAGAGGTTAAGCAAGCAGGTTGCACGAATTTAATTATAAAACGCTTTTGTGCTACCAGAAATTCCCTCATTAGGGGAATGTAAAACCCTAAATTTCCATCCGTAGTCCTTTACAGTTTTTCTAGCAATTTTGACCAGGATTGATATGGGAATAATTTATTTCTAGCCTTTTGCTCTAAGTAGGCGATGCTTTTCGTCGGCACAATACTCTGCTGCAAGCCACCATAAAATGGCACTAGTCCAAACTACACAAAGCCCTTGGTAAGTTCATCACCGCGAATCACTACTCATAAAGTTTTATATAACTCTTTGTGTAGAGCCCTAAAATTGTTTTTAGACATGTACAAGCGTGTAAAATGAATAATGTTTTTGACAAAAGTTAAAATTTTCCATGGTAATAAAAATTAGATTCAAATACGTTTCTACTTTAAATGCCTTGGGAAGGAGTGTGTAGATACCCCCCCATCGAACTCAGAGGCAGCTGTCGGAGTATTTGGAGAAATCGTAGACGATGGTGAATGATTTATGATAACATTCAACGAATTATAATGCTCAGCTGAGAAACATTCGTGACCGTAGATACTTCCTCTTCACCTGAGTCGTGCCCCAATCATCCCCAGAGGCTCTATGAATGATATTGGTCATAAAGTTGACTCTACTCACCGAGCCCTTCATGAGGGAGTTGTGGAGCACGCTGGCTCGAGTCATCGGGCAGGTTAAAAACTCTGCTCCCAGAACTCTTCAATACAGGAAAAAATGTTCAAATATCCCAGCGACAAAATTATCTCCAAGGAGTTGAAACTTTTGGGTCAAATTCTGAAGCCATTACTAATTTAGGATATTTATCGATAGGATCGATATCTTCTATGAACGCAATACTTGGTGTTCACCCTTAACAATAGTTAACTGAACAAGTATTCTATTATATGACATAGCTGTTTGTATGTTGTTAAAAATACCTAATATTCTAGTTTGATCAATTTTTTTTTCATTTTTCCTGACACGTTTGTAAAGAATTTAGCTAAGCTAGAGGCACTGAAATTTAATGGCAATAAATTATTTTCTTTTTGCGCCATCGTAATCAATTTGCATCTCATGAAATTTCTGTATACCGAAATTTTCAAACTCTCCAAAAATTAGTTATATAAAAATATAATCAATCAAGATCTCGCCTTTGAAATTCTTTTTTTACGTGATTTGTTGCCTAAACGGCTTCGCAAATTATTCGAACCCTATTTTAATACATACTTCGTGAGCAAAATATATTTGTGATGCTGCTAACAACGTGTTTTCTCCAGGCTCCAGGGCCCCCGCGGAGTGTTCCTTCGACAAAAAGTTATTTTACGTATGTACTGGACAGTTTTTTCACTCGGCACACCAGGAAAGAGCGCAGGACTTCAGCATCATAGCTGACTTCTCCAAGCCCATCAGATGCTCTCGCCCCAAACGAGCCCCGCTCACTCAACGCTCGGGCAGCTTTTTGCGGCTGATTAAGATACATTGGAATACTTTTTGTAATATGTAAGACTTACTCAAATGTCGAATTTTTCAGTTATTTGATGTACAAGTAATGACATCCTCCATTTCGAGCAGTTCAGTTACTGTCATGACTTGATTTCATGCATTGCCCGGGAGATAAGATAAGGAATATTAGGTTCAGAAGTTACATGATTTTTGTGATTAAATCAACATGATCAGTTAAACAAATCATTCAGGATATTTAAGTTACAAGCCTAATGTGTTGAAGTTTCATTTGAAATTCTGTTGTAATTTTCTAATTTTGGGAACAATAACGTATGTCGCAAGACATGCATTATTGTTCTCAAAGTCGTGGAAAATCAGACCGCTCATATGAATGTAAATACCAAATCTTTCATCCAAATTTTTTCGGGCTCGACACTGAGAAGAAGCGACTGAAATCTTTGAATGGCGTTGCACTGATCTTCCAAAAAGCAACAGAGCGTTAAACTACAATACAGGCCAGCGAAGCTATGTAAAGACTGCAGCAGAAGCAGCTTCATTGGTGCTACGGTCTTGATATTCGGAAGGTCTTGCAACGCTTGCGACTGTTTAGGGTCTCTATTTAGAGCTCACACAATACACAAATGTTAGGGGCAATGTGCACTTTTCTCCATCTCCAGCAATCTGGCGCACTCGACCCATGTCTGTTGTAGGTTTTGTGACAACCATGGCGGCCATTACAGTAACTTCAGCTGAAGATGTCTGATAAGAGGCTTTAGCGGCGGCGCTGCACTCGGCACCGCGCCATGTGCACGCTCGATTTCGAGGAGTCCCATCATGCAGTCGACACTCTTTGGCCCCAACCTCTGTCTCTTTAAAATGACATTGCAGCCGTAATAGAGGCAGACTCCCACCGATTTCCAAATTTCAACGGGCGAAACAATTTCCAGACTCATCACGTAGCTATCCCGGAGGAAAAAACAGCACGTGATGCGAGATGATGCGTTTTGTAGCATTATTTGGATACGGCACGAATTATGCTGTAAATACAATCAGATCCATTACCGAAAAACGGCTTTCAACTCTTGTTTCAGGAAATTGGGAGTATAAGTGCCCAAGAAATGTTTCTTTTATCTGAAGACATTCTTAAGTATCATTCGTATCACTGTGTCATTCTTCAAGCTGATGGACTATGTATCTTATGTAAAGTGCGAAAGAATTTAAAAATTGTTTTACCCAAGCAAAGCACAGTAAAACAATACTTCGAAATTGGGAAAACGTTAGTATATTAAGAGCCATATGCTAACCCTCGTCTGCATAGCTACGAATGGGACACTTGAACACAATGTTATGAAAATTACAATTGTGAAGAGTGAAAAATAGCACGTCAACACGGTGAAAGAAAATTTTTCAGAACTAAATCATATATTCTGAATGTGAAAGGTTCTGCTTACACAAGCTCACACAATATACAAAAAGGGTTTTATTATTGCTCACAATGAAGATCAAATATTCTTCGTATTCATACTTCTGCGTGAGGGTTACGTGCAATAATTTTGAATGATAAATGAATGATATACCAAAAATTGAGGGACATTGTCATATTTTAAAACAAAGATTTCGAATGGGACAAACCTCTTTCTTTAGATAATCCACCTTCCTTCATCAGCATAGTCGCGTAATTTGCTAGAAGACAAAGTTTATCTTTTCGAATAAATGCATTTTTGTTCCAGAACCGAATAAATACATTCAGAATGTCATTGAACTATTTTGATCTAATTCTACGCTCATTTCGTTCACCCATTTAATTCATTCGAAAAAAGTATATAAAATGTATAGCGAATGATTCATTTTTCGATGCATTAGAACTAAGTGGGTTCTTGCAGCTGGAATCGTCTCTCAGTCAAGCACGTGTTTCAAAGGGTCAGCATTTGGTTCTCTTAGTCCTGTTCATTCTTAATCGAACTGTAGCATTAGGGGACGTGCCCGTGTTTAGTCGCACGTTTGTTATCGAAGGCCTGCCATTGTATATTCATGATAGATGCCAGGGGCCCGATGGAGAGTTTCCTGATCACCGAACGGGATAAGGACGTCATCTGCAGATCTGAGTGGAGATTGCATTGAGGCCAACCCGCTGATGCTCTCGATTGGACCGCACTCCTCTCAATATTAGCATTCTCAGGGCAAGGAAATGCTCAGAGCAATGATATGCTTCTAAGAGAGAATGCTATTACATCATGGCGGACCTCAAGACAGAGAAAAATTACTGAGCGTTCTCGTTTTCCTATTGTATAGTTTTTGATCATTGCGAAAGTAATCAAGGATACACCATAGTCAATATATGTTGCTACTATGATATTAATGCTATTTGATAAACTCTATGATATTTAAAGCTACTTGAAATCTTGCAAACGATACGTAGAGAGCTAATGATTGCAGAAAATGGTTCTATTTCATCAATGATTAAGCGGCCTATTGTTATGCGCTTTACTCGTTTCGGATATTGCTTTTAAAAAACCCGACGCTATGTTTGATTTTGACTCAAAAATTCTTGCTATGGAAGGCTGATCCGTAATTTCCTTTTGTCGCATTCGACGTCGACGAGATAGCTGCTGACTGACATGTTTGATAATTTTTACCCTGATGTAATATTTAGTTTCAGCATATTTAGCACGCAGAAATACTTGGAATTCTGCGGCTATTCCGAATTTCGATTCAGAACCAAATGAATATATTTAGAATGTTAATGGGCTATTTTAATCAAATACTGCACTCATTTCATTTAGCCATTTAGAACACTAGGAAAAAGTGTATAAAATGTATAGAGAATTAATGAATTTTGGGGAGACCCTAGATGTCACGCTAGCACTTCAACAGGCCAACAGTTCAGTTATTCAGCAGCAGGAAAGATAATCGGGCACAACCACAGCTGATAGTGAAATTTTTTTCTTCTGAAATTCACAGAATCATGAAGAAAAATGTCCGAGGTTATCCCTTGCTTCAGTAAAATGTGTTTGACAACATTATTTTGTATCTTTTCCTGATGCAGGTTATGGTTCTCTTCAGTAATTTAATAATAAAAGGTACTGACTGGCTTGTAATTTTCAGATTCTAATGCACGTGGAAAGACCTCTCGTCATTTGACAAAGGAAGCTTAAGAAAAAGTTTGTTGGCATGTTTGAAGGTGGTGTAAATCTAAACGACAGATCTCTACAATAACTGATTTTGGCATGAGAACTGTGCAGAGAGCTGTTGTGTCGTGGAAATAAAATAGCGAAGCCAGGTCACCCAGCGCAACCGATATAAGACTGAAGTTTCGAATCTAAGAGAAATGCTGATATTGAAACGAATTTTACTCTAAAACCGAATAGACGTGATTCAACTCATAAGCTAGCGAGCAGGAGCAATGAAAGTCATTCAAATTTTCCTAAAATAACGATACGCTTAGTGAACAACTTAAGGCAGAGGTCTTGTAGAAAATGCATAGACCACAGCAAAATAAAACAATTTTTACAGTGGCAGGAAACGGGGCTCAGATGGATGTATGTAGACCGTGGATATGGCTTACAGAAGATTGAGAATAGATAATATGGTTTGAGAAATCCCAATTCCATCTTTTCCAGCATGATGTAAAGTGGAAAGGCATTCGTTAATGAGAGACGAGAAAATCATGTAGCGATGGATCTTCTTGCATTACTTCATTTGTGGAGGTTTTTGGAGGACAAGATATGGTCAGGAAATATTTTACGTGAGAGTTACGTGAATCTTCAACCCCTTGTAGTAAAAAAAAAATTTATTGGAGCATCTGACTGACTTTGAAAACTAACTGATCCCTCGGTTAACTTCAACTTTCTAGAAAGTAATTAAGTTTTTCAGGATGGAAATTCAGCATCATTATCGTTCAAAAATGTAAATCAAACTTCCTACACTCGCGTGAAGGCTGATTGATTACACCGCTTGGAATGCCCTCATAGTCTTCGGATTTGAACGCCCTCGAAAATTAAAGGACCAGCTTGAGAAAAAAAGCGTGCCTCTTCACCATTGCATCTACTGTCGACACTGAAAATGTCATTCGAGTTTGGCCTCGTATGTGTTTATGCGTTATGTTGTGTTACATATTTGATCGTCAAGAGCTGAACTAGATTAGGATCTCACGCGCCACTAATAGGATCTCACGCGCCACTTTTAGGATCTCAAAATTTGCTACGTGTTGCTAACACTTATGGGTCCAAGGTATTATTTATGTATATAATCGATTAAGAGGATTTGTAAACATCCTAATATTTTTATTTAGATAATTATACACTGCTGATCTGTTTATCATATGCAATAAAGGTACTCTCAAGTTCAAGGGATCGATGCGATAGCAGTTCAACTCTGACTGACGCTTAGGTTTCAATCGAATACATGGTCCATAAAATTTGATTATTAATATATGATAATATCATGCGCATCAATGAAACATACTGAAGTTCATATTTATAAAAGGTGATGATATCGCCATTTTACAATACAAACTCTAGCAAGATTTTCGGCGATCCGTCAAAGGTTTACGTTGACGCAAATAGCGACGCGAATTGAACAGCGGGCACCCTTGTTCAACCACCCTAAATTTACACTGCCAGTTAACACTGTCAGGGGAGCATAGGAAATTAACAACATGCGGTGTTCAATAGGCAGAGTAATCACTGGGATGAAGATGCAACGCATGCTTTGATGAAGGGGTCCAGTGGCGGAACTGAGTTAATATCTGTATCCCCACACGAAATAGAAATAACTATTTTCCAAATTGAACCGATACCGTCAATTTAGCTGTACCTGCTACATGATCGATCGTGTTGATGACGGTCCCTGCATTAAAGCGATGTCGACTCTGATGGTCATGCGAAATAGACTATGAAAAGCATCCCGCAAAAGACGCCTATCATGATGAAGACAAATCTCCCCTGTTTGTGTCTTCCGATGCCCGCAGCCCTCGGCTCTTTGAATGCCTCTTTAACATGTTGTAACAGTCCCATTACCAACAAATATTTTTTTTTACTTTATAGGGTGTGAGATCCTTTAAATGGTGGAGATAGCGGATATTACCATTAAGTGAATTGGAAGTCTTTCATTACGTAAATTTGTCTCAATGATAATGACAAATTGACAGTTTTATTATCACTTAACGTATACTCTTTTCAAAGGAAATTTTTAGCTTAATTACTATATATTTATTATGGCGTACATGAAAAATTAGGGTAGTCGAGCTGTGGCATGCTTTGGGTAAACTGTTCATACGTAATTTAGTGCTTGCCACTTCTTTGACGATTCTAGATTCCTAAGGAAGCGTACGAGTATGTGTCCCCCCGGTCATAACCGTAAAATTTGAGTGAACGACTTAAGTGATTGTCGGTGAGATTAAAAGCACAGTCATGCCGAGGCTTGTATCGCGAGTTGTAAGACGAAGGTTATGCACGTAATTGGCTTGTAAAAGAGTCCAACGTAAAATTTAAATCTTTGGCCGTGCACATTTGCTTGATTGTAATTTTGTACACTTCAACGATCTTCACCCGCATATTTTTTTAGTGAAACTGGAAATCGAACATCAACAGCGTCAATATTCTAGTGTCATTGTTTTGAGCATATATTTTTAAAAATTTCTCTATCCTTAGTTTAAAATTACATTAAAATAAGCATTAAAATTAATGTTAATTATATAAAACTTCCAGGATGGAAAATTAGACACCTGTTTTTGAGCTCCAGTTATTTACAATATTCATCAATTGATTTTCAAGGCTGTGACCAAAGTTTAGGTTATATGCAAGTGCTGAACGGGTATCGGTCTTGATTTAAAACTGTATAAAGTATAGAGATGTTTCTTAATTGCGCTACAACGATTGAGTGAAAGCTAGACGTCTCAGAATGGCAAAAATGGGGTTGAGCATTTAGTCGGGCTAAGGGACACCTGGTAAAGGAATTGGCGAAATTTGCTTGAGTTACATGCCGCAATGTTTTGCGGATCTACCAACAATAAAAACAATCCGGTACATATAGCAATTCAAGGTAAAATTGTGGTCGAAAAATTTTTTAACAGATAGAGACTGCCGCCACGGGTCGCGAATTGTTGACCAGAATCGTTTTGCAGCAAGGTGGAGCCACTGCAAAACGTCAATGATGGCCCTACTTCTGCTTTCTGCGGACGAATTATTTGTAAAAACTCAATCCAATGGATATATGGAGCAGAGCGGCTCGTAAACCGCCAATGTTAACACATCCGCCCATAAGACAACTCGTTTAAACTAAGCCGAAGCACAAGTACATTGGACTTTACAAGATTGGAGAAATGTCCTGCGGTCAGATGAATCAAGATTTTGTGTCTATAACAATGAAGCCAGCATTCTCGTTCATCGAAGACCTTGTGAAGCTTTCATTGAAGCCTGTGTACATGAAGGATACAAGAAGGGGAAGGATTTGTCATACTCTGGGGCTGTTTCAACTACACAGACGTGGGTACTTTAGTTGAGGTATCCATGAAACTGAACCCGCATGGCTACATTGAGCTGCTAGAGAACCAAGCTTTGCCATTTGCACAATGTTTGACTGAAGAAAACATGTTTCTTTTTCAATCGCTCAGGATGACAACTACCGAATGCATCGGGCTAGAATTGTCATTTATTGGCATGACTGTCATTCAGGCAGTGAGAGCTGATTAGCCAGCTCTCTCCACAGCATGAACCTAATAGGACATTCGTAGGACAACCTAGAACGAAAAGTTGAACTCTGAAAAGATCGTCCAAGTACTGTGACCTCACAGTTGATGCTTGAGTAGTTTAAAATCAGTCAGAAATATCTACATTAGAGCACTTGCAGACTCAATGGCGCCCAGAATTGCCTCTATTATTCGTGTTCGGGGAGATCCTACACCGAATTAGTGGCATAAAACTAATTTTTTGTCCTGGGAGCTTCTTAATGCTGTGCTATACACTAATTAGGCTGTGGTATACGCTATAATTTTTAACGTTCACTAACCTGCCAGTGCTTTACTAAAGAGTTAAAAATTGTAAAAAGTTAACGATCACATCATAAACTTTACGGAGAATACTTTCATACAGTATAGTGCTTAAGGCACAATGCTTTGACTCGCCCAACAAAAAATACATACTCCAACAGTCGCATGATGTTGCTAAAAAATAAATGTCCGTACGTACCAATTGTCTTTTTTGTAAATGAGGCATTAGTCATTGCGCCTGCACACGAATGTTATGCGCTTGATTGGCACCTAGATTCAGCGCAACGACAGATTTTTACGCTGGTGCAATTCAACAATTGAATGGAGCCCAGTTTGTCTCAAACGAGTCTGTGCTGCGACTTGAAGCACTGCGTCCACAGAAATGTCACGTTTTCCACGGAAGGCAGAAAGCCGTTTTGACTAAAGCACTGGATATGGTATGAATTTGGAATAATATTTTAAACTGTTATTGTCTAGTAATTGCAGTAAGTGCACTATCTAAAAATTCGTTTTATATATGAACTGACCTCTAAATTATAATTTAGCCCTGTAAAAACTCAATTTCACTGTTGGTAGAACAAGTATGAAGTGAACTTCAGAAGGTAAAACTATAATTGAATAGCATCCAGTAGGAACATAAAGCTCTGATATTATAAAGTTCTTTAAGATTTTTATATTAACAGTTTACCCAACCATCAGTCGCTTCAAAGAGAAGAGACTTCACTTATAGACCTCGCAAGTGGAAGATTTCGATCGGCCCCAGTCCGCGCTTCAGGTGTCACTCAAGCCTGCTGACGAGATCATCTCCCGAGGTTTAGGTCCATAGAGATGTGGCCACCCAGTACTTTGGATCTGAATCCATTAAACTTTTCTGTGTGGTCTATGCTAGAATGGAGTGCATTTTCAAGAATTCACGACTCTGTTGACGAATTCTAGAAATAAAAATACTCTGAGTATGGGAAGAAATTGAACAGGAAATACTTCGTGCCAGAACTAATTACTTGCATCGCAAGTTAGGAGCTGTGATTCAAAAGGATGGCTATCGTTTTAAATACTTTACATAAAATTTAGTACTTCCTTTGTAATGTTTTTTCATTTGTTTGAATGTTTTCCTCCAAGTAAGTTATTTAATTTATAAGTTATTTGTGTTTTTATTAGTTTCCATACTTATGCCCTATCTTGCCTAAAAAATAAAACAATAATATTGCGAATATTTCATTAATTTTGTTCAATGTGCCTCCTGAACAAACATTAGTGAAAATTTTATAAGACATAATTTACAATTAAATTTCAGCAAAGCAGCAGTGCAACAGCCGAGCAATTTTACAGAAATATTAGTTTTCATGTAAAAACAACCGAAGGACTTTACAGTTACTCAACGTAAATATATTTACTCTTGTGTAACTCGACAGAAAACTACAATGAGTAAAAGGGAAAATGTACGACTTTTTGTAAATTGTCGCTTCTGCAACCGATATTCAAGAAATTATTACGTATTCATAAGCTTCTCCTTTAATTGGAACGCATGTATTTCTATTTCCCGTAATAAGGTTCTTTTAAATTTGTAGATTGAGGCCTTCATATTTTTATGAACTCTTTTATGTACAGGGGGGTAATTGCACTACATCGCTAAGAAGAAAATACGAAAATTGAAAGTTTCAAGCGTCAGGTCCATTTGTATGAATTTTAATTTATCCACATCAATGGTCTGAACAACTGAGACTGCCCGACCGTCTATCAAACTTTAAAAATGACGATTTTACGGTGAACTACTGAATTGTTAGATGTTATTTTTTACACTTTGTTATCAGAACTCTTGCCCTTACAAGAAAGTATCCACAATTTTTCTGTAAACTGAATTCCATTACAATTTCTTCACGACATACGTAATGAAAGTACTCACAATTACTCAGTATTTCAACTACGCAGATGACCAAACTGTATTCAGGCCACATTTCACTTGAATCTTTTGGCAGGCTCGAAGCATGCAAGCAAAAAATTTCGTCTTGATCGACCTCAAACAGCCTCACAGGCACTCAGAAAGTCACTTCTCTGCGGTTGAAGTTTTTCTCCTCAGTTATTTCGCCGATCGATGGCAATCAAAGACATTAAGTCGTCCGCGAGAATGGTGCTGGAGAGCTGCAATCATAGCCCAGAGCGCGGTTGAGCACGTTCACCTGGAGCCCACTCAAGAAAATATGGAAGTGTAACAAACTTTCCGAGAAGGAATTCCGAGCGTGTTTTTAATTCATTGTAAGCTTTTAAAACGACTCGCAGTGACTAATGCTAAAAGCATTCTCAATGTAGTTTAGATTAAGCTGAAAATAAACATTCACGTGTGTCTTTACTAACTGGAACGTAAAAATAATAATCCATCGCGAACATGCTTGTCAAAATCTTTTATGCATCACCCAAATTTTACGTAAACGTTTTTAAAAACTTTTCAGAAGAGAATAGTGGTAAGATTCAAGTATTTAGCAGACCGTAAAACTGTTTAAAGAAGTGTACATGCACTGTGGCGAGTTTTACATTTCTACTCACAGTTAGCTATTCCCAACCGAACGTAAGCAAAGCTTGATTATTTTGTTGAAGGTTATTGAAAACCAACATTGGTACGAAAGTGTAAAGCAAGAAACCTTACATTTTTCCAAATCATAGACACTGCTACTGAAATTGAGATTATACAACAACAGAGATACCATCATCAAATAACTCCTTCGCAGGCCCCGCATATAGGAACTGATGGAAAAATTAAATTTTTATAGATCGAGGAGGCTCAATTTACATAAAATAACACTCGTAGTTTTTTAATCTCAGCAAAAAGTTACTATAAATGAAAAGTTGATAATCAAGTTGTATCAAATTTGCATTTAAGCTCTTGGCTCTAGTGAATTCGGGACCATATCTTGAATCTGAGGTTGATTATGTATCATAGTTTGTTTTTAATTTTCCAATATGGTACGAAACGTCTCATTTAGGTGGTTGTTTGATTCTGAAAGTAATTTGAAATATCTTAACTACCCAATTGATAAAAAAATCTCTCGATATCACATTCATTTTTTTAAACTAAATACATTTGCAATTCGTTCGTTTTCAGCTGCAGTTTGAGAATGCGTGAATTTGCTTAGGTAACAACTTGACTCACAAAATTTTCTTTTACAACGATTTAACCTAACGCAATATTATAGGCAATTCGAGATCAATCCCATATTATTACACAGTAAACGTAGCTCTTACACAGCTGCTGACAGCGCAGCTCTGCAACAAGATCAGCAGGTCAAAGAAATGAAAAAGGCCAAGTCTAACATTACTACAGTTTTGTAATTAATTGCATCGGAGGGCTATCACTTGCAGAGCCGTTTCGCTGTGTTGATGCTACAGTTATATAGAAATCACTCCTGCCGAAAATTTGATTTTTAAAATCGATGACATCACCCAACTTTATCACTATCCAGCCTGCACCCATTACTTATCTCATTTCCCCCTTCAAAGCTTTTTAAAATTATTTAGAGAAATCGAATAAGTCCGATTCGCTATTTTTCCTTGTACTCCGTTTTTTATCTAAATCTAGAACAACAAACAGTACTCATTGAAACTCAGTAGATTATCAGGAACTAACCGAAAAACATTTTATACATTAAGTTGTATTTGATCACTTGCATAACAGAAAATAACTGTTTACATAATCCTGTCACACCTGAAATCCTCATGTGCTTGCTGTTCCTGGCTCTCTTTACGTGTTCGTATTCGACTTGCCAGTTCTTGCCACTTGACCCAATCAAACACCGTCAGCAGACTAATTCAATTTGATCGACATCATTCCTTCCTCTCTCTGTTGCGCATACTCTGAGAATCAACTGCATGGATCTCTTGCTCACAATACTAAACAAAATGTATCGAACATGTCTAGAAAACAACATTCAACAGTTTCATTAAGCGCTCTGAAATAATTACACTACCTTCTGTCTAGGTTGTTTTCACCTGGCCATCTTCCCATGTTGCATTACAAGGCTTCATTTCTGTCACTAATTTCATCATCACGCAATAGTTAACATTCAGGCAATCATTTGTCTTTGCTACAATTTTTTACTTTCCACTGCTATCTTACTCGCCCAATGATGAAATGTTTTCGAAAGTTCTTACCTTGTTTTTTTTGCACCTTCCTTCTTCCTTTGAGGCTTGAATTGGACATGAATTGATTTGTTGTTGCTGTGTACAACTGATATTTGCTCACAAGGAGGGTTGGAGTAAAATCAATTTTTAATTTTACTTATTATTTATTACAGGTAATATAAAATGTGAAACACATGATCGAAATGTATATTTTGGTGTATGAATTCACGAACAAGCTTAAAATAGTGCATTCTCAAACCGGTAAGGAGTTTTTTTAACTTTATCCCTTTTTCGATCATGAACGTCGAAGACAAACGGCTCTTCGAATGCACATCACGGAAAGGATCAGGATTTTTCGCATACTTTTATCCTAACGCAGGCATAAAACACACTTCCAAAGGTTATTCATCATCATTTGCTTCATAAGTTTTGGCTGCACGGGCGATGACGTCACAGCGGATACGGGCCTTGGCCTTTCCTTTTCAACAACAAGTTGAAAAAACGCTGCTAGTGAATTTATTTATTCTGCTGCCTTAGAGTGCCATTCTCAGTGACGACACTCGTTCCTTTCCACGTAATTGGAAAATAGTGCGATTTATCTTTTAAAATCCAAGCTTTCCTCATAAAATTGACATGAATTTAATCGCCAATTATTTAAAGTTCAGCTCAATTGTACACAGCACAAATCTCTTGAATGTTTTCTGAGTTCTTAATAAAGTATGATTTCGAGGAATTGAAAATTTTAGAGTTTAATTAAGTCAGCTGCTCATTTAGTCTTCATGAGCCATTTTGTCTTCTGAAATATCGAATTACGTTTTTCTGCTTTCGACTTTCGACAGGCGCACCTCTTTTTGTGAAGTTTTTTTTTTTTGCAGGGAGGGGTACATCGCGATCAAAAGAAGGGATCCGGAGCCCTTCACTCGATTCTTTCGTTTCTTCCGTCGGTGCTCGGCCTGGCAGGGCACACGTACACTGCTGGAATTATAATTGGTCGGTCGTGAGAGACGCGCGGGCAGGCGCCTCATGGGCCGCGACGCTGTCCCGACCTATACGGGGTAATTCAGTCAGCCCTAGTAGTAGCAGTAGTAGTAGAAGTAGTAGTAGTAGTAGAGTAGTAGTAGTAGTAGTAATAGAACAGGGTTACTAGAGCTTCAGTAGCTAGGCCTATGACGCACCGAATCAGTTATCAGTATCATTATCGTCAGTATTCATGTCCGAGCAGCTTCACGAGTACATCAGGCTTCATCCATTATCAAGATACCGTTGCCAAGACCGAACCTACGTCAGTCAGAGGTTTTGTGCAATATACTATTTTGCAAAGGCGGCAATGTTCCACTACTATTTTAACTTCAATTTTCAGTCGCATTAGAAGGCTTAAGTACAAATATTGAAAAAAAATCGATGTTACCTCATTCGCTAAACGTACTCCATTCTCTATCTTAATTCATTAAAATGAGGTAAAAGAGCTATTCGTTTACAGCATTGTAGCTCTGCGATGCTGATATTCCATAATCAAATAAATACGAATAATTCACATGTTTTTCTAATTTTTTCATCTCACCCCTTGCAATTTGTCTTGGAAAGTGAAATGCATAGTCTTAATGATAAAAAAATAGCATTTCCATCTATTTTGGAAGTGACGTGCATTTTATAAAAATGCGGGAACAGTGAGGGATGAAGTCTCCTGCCGTGGTGGTGGGTCCACAACACCATATCTTTAGAGCTGCTCAGCTGCTGTGTAATGACCACCCTACCGCTCGCCTCGTGGTACTTATGTCAATCTGTAGTACCTCCCATCCTGCATTTGCGCACGAAAATGACACGCCATTTTCCTGCCCTTGATTGACGGTAAAGCAAGCTTGTTGCGGGGGATCTGCACCGAATAATAATGCTTTAGGTTCGTGGAACTGTTGCTTGCAGTCGAGCTGCTAGCCTCCTTGGCAGCCATCGCACGAGGGTGAAAACCATTCCTGTGTTCATGAACCCAAATAAAAAAAAAATTTCTTGTTGACAACCGATCAGTGCAACGCGGGTACACGTGTTGATTTTATAATTATGTACATAAAACACGGACACTAGACCACTGATCTTCCACAGCTTAATAGTTTGAAACGTTAGAGATTATTCACGGTTCTCCACCGAATACAAATTTCTTCAATGATTCATCCTTGATCATTTCTCAATTATCGGAATATTTGAGCTCTACAGAAACTGCAGATTAACCTATTCCACTTGAGTTGAAAACTTGAAAAGAGCTTAGACAAGAATTCATCAATTGATGGTGCTCAACTTGATAAAAGAAGGATATCATTTTCAGGAGCAGCGCTTCGTTTATTCCACCGTAAAATAAAACTTTGTCTCACACTGAAACTGTCATATCGCTTTAATCTCAGAGAGAAAAAATATATTGTTTCACTCACTGCAGCTGAGACACTTGAATTAAACTGCAGCTTTTGAACAGACGAATTTTTAATTCAGTGTCGATATGGCTACAAGATGCTGAACAAAAGCAGATTTGGAATACTTCGGACAGTGCTATGTATTTGTTCATGCTATGTCAAATGCATTGAACACAGCACTTACTTCGTACGTGCTGTGTTCGATGAATTTAACATAAATTAGAAATATTCCACTTGCTCTGCACATCTAAAATTTAATATTCTGGAACGAAGTTGCATCGTTCGGATCCGTGAGCTGTTGAGATAGCATAAATTTCAATTACAATTTTAGAACGTAAAACTCTTGCGTAAGAGTGTCAATAGTTTCATAATAATGACACTGATCTTAGACTTTATTTGACGCCATCAAGATTGCGTGAGCAATTGGAATGAACGATAGGCCTGCCGGCTCTTTCTGAAGGCCTATTTCTCGAGTCCTTTGTTCACTAGAGTTTCCCATCAAACAAAGCCGTGTCACTCAACCTAATCTGCAGTGGGTAAAAACTTCTTAGCGTTCGCGTTGTGGCCGTAATAAGAAAATACGAGTGTAGGCGCAAGAAGCTGCGCACACTATTGCATGCGGTCGACGCCTTACTGTCGCCGGTCGTTCCCCTGCAATATGCGCACTTGCGCTCCATTCTCGAGATTGCCTCAACTGCCCGACCGTAACTCGACGTTAGTGCAGCCGCTGCGCAGGGGCTGGAGGTACTGAAAACCTCCACACGTCCAGCTTTTTTCCCTCCTAACTAAGGATTGAGTTTTCACAAGTGGAATGATTGTTGAGATCCAAACTTGTTCAACCACAGAAGATAATAAGGGACGCGTGTTTGTTGATTACATATGAAACTTTTCTTTCGAGAACTTTGATCGTACATCAACAAGTAACTCCTACATCAACAAGTCTTACATTCCACATGTACGAATAACTAGCTACGAAAGTATAAAGTACCAAACACTAAAGAAGTAATTTCTCTACTCGCTATGAACACAAGCTTTTAGTACAACCACATCAGTCGTGCGAGGTATATTTTCTTTTTTTATCTGAAAGATTCCTCTGATTCGCTCATTTTCACTAGAGCCGTGTTCTCGTTTCTTTTAAAAATTCGAATATCTGTTTTTCGTCACCGTATTGTACGATAATAACCCTGTTACACTCTCCTATAACTAAGCTCTTTTAATGCATATTTTCGTAAACGTTTTATCCAAGCTTTTCCCGATAATGAGAGTTTCTATGCTTAATTTAGTATGAAATACTAACTACTTCCTTTATTAAAAAATGTCGTACGATATACATACGCACGGGGTGGACCAGTGTAACAAAAGCCTAGAGAAACGTACCGACCAAATGACTCCGATCCAATGATCACAATACATACTTAGTCTTACTCTGTCTCCGTATTACACTGTCTCAGCTAAATGACAGTCGTTGGATAATGACAGCAAAATAATAACAGAGGTAAGAGTGGGTGCACTCAAATCTTTCAGGTACATGTACTCGCATTATTGAATTTGCCATACTCTTTTTCTCAATCTTTCAGAATAGAAAAAATAAAGTTTTCTTATTTTATCGCATGTAGTGCTTACTTATAATACAATCTTGCTTTCCATTCTTTCAAAATAATACCAATATTTTAAGCATGGAATTTCACCGCTGATTTCATTTATGAATCGCTTCGAAGTCTTACTTTCAAAGGAAACCACTTTACCAATTGGCATTGTGCGTCCTTACGAAAGAAAAGCACCAATAATATTGTGAACATTCTTAACCGTGGTCCGACGAACCGAAAATATTTTATTCGAACCAAGGTATAAAGCTCACGTGAACATTATAGAACAGTAGTGCCACAGAAGATTTTAATTTGAATATTTTATTGATGTTTACCTTACATTAAAATAAAAAGAACGAGGTAATAGGAGATGGAAGGAGAAAATATCACTACATGACATAAAAATAACACAAATGAAACTCTAACATATGCAGAATGAATATGTAAATGAAAATTCTACAAAACGTGACAGCGAAATCTATTTTTTACACTTCTCTAGATATACTAATTTCTGAAAGTCTAAGTTAAACATTTTGAGGACAATGGAAATCGAGGGCATATAGTACATATTTTTTATTCAACTTCCTTAATATTTTGACGGAAAGCGAATCAAGGGATCGAATTATATGTATACAGCCCATATATTCTCTGAGTGTGATCAGTTTCCAACAATTTTCATATCAGCTGGTCAGAACTTAAAGTTTCTGTTTCCTGTAAACCTGAAGAATTCAAACTTTATTAGGCGGTTTTCATACAACTTACGAGTAGAAATTCTGTATAAGTAGCAGAGCGTTGATCTTAATCTCGGTCATTAAACATTTGTTCAAGAGCTATTCATGCCAATTTCCCCTAATCCAAGTCACGATTCTTGTCATAATTGTAGGATGGATCGTACGACGGCCATAATCCTTTTATTCGACCCATTAAAGTTGAGGCTCTTGTGTCACAGAAGCCAAGTTCAGAATCTTGAAACTATCTGAGGAATTTAAATCGTACATTAGGGCTAGAACCCTGCCATCTCAGTCAACTTTCGTACGATCTTGGAATGCGTCTTAAAGAAATGAAAGCAATTCGGAATTTTTATTCAAGTTTATAGAAAATCGGTAGAAACAAAAACTATAATGAATTTAGGCTGAATTCGTAATGCATGTCACATACGCTCATACAACTTTTACACAATATCTGTTCAGAGAAGTACCCTATCAATAACATTAGATTTTATAGACAGGAAATACGTATACTCGCATGTGTGAATGTGTTTCCCACATTTTAAATTTAAATTTGCATGTCTAAGAGATATATGTAGCTGTGTTTTGTATGCGACTGTCAATTTTATGTAAGATCAAAAAACATCCTGGAAAAAGATCAAAAGTTTACTGAAAGAAACAACAATAATGAACTCCGTACATCACTACGATAGAAAAATGCGGCAGTATTTTGGGAAATAAGTTACTGCATGTTGTAGTTTTCAGGAGAATCCATCAGTGCCCCGTATGGCTAATGGATGCCGTCATTCAAAAATTCCTGTGACGTAAAAACTGCACGGTTCATAGGAGTGGCCTGTACCGAACAGTCGCTCGCAGTTGGTTCATGAAATTAAAATACTTTGGATTTAAGGAAAGAAATCACCAATACAATTCAATCGGCAATGCAGAGTGTCTCGGTTTCGATAAAGTCTTCCTCTTCAAATTCAAATAGCTCAGTAATATTTTGAATTTCATAAAATGCCAGATTTAAATGAGTTTATACGACTTTCCCATATAAGGTGGCGCTGAAAATCAGGAGCATTTGTAAAATATTGAAAAAATCTAAGAAAAATGTTAGTGGTAGCAATGTAACTATAACAACTTGCGATTTTAGACACAGTAATTCGTATTATCATTGTTTGATAATTATGTCCTCCTCTATGTATGCCATTTTTCAATCAGCTCTGAAGGTTCCTCATGTGTTGATGCAACACTGCTTTGTACTTTCATTATTTTGGGGGAGGGGGGCTACGTTAAGAGTCGTGTCTGGATGGATTAAAACAAAGGATTTAAGACGGAATTATTCATTTCCATAGCGAACGAATTTTTACGTTTGAAGTGTTAGAAAAATCCTTTGATCGGCATTTGAATGGAATCTGTGTTCCGCTCGAATTCCACTGCATAACTTTCAGCGTGCACTTTTTTAAGTAACTTTCTTTGTATATACTTTAGTATAAAGAAAGAAAGTTCAGTAGGTACAGACTTTCATATTTATATATCAATGTGTAAAGTATGGAATATCAATAGTGTGATATAGCTGATCCCAAAAGTCACTGAACCATTTTACACACTTATTATGAAAAACAAGTAAAAAAGCAAATTTAAAATAAACTGGGATTGATAGAAGAATACTAGGAGTTTTTTCGTTCAGACTGACCATAAAAACTTTTATGAATTCAAACAATAGCATACTTTGGAAACCTTAAATATGTCTAAATACACAGAGGATTGATCTCTAGTACAAATTTTAACGAATATAGATTACCTGAACAATTCTGTCAGATAAATTGGTTTATACGTGAGCTTCTAAAATGAGATATACTTAACCATTCATGCATATTTTTCAGTTTCAAGTTATAGCTGCTGTGCGTCGTGGCTTCCCTATCTTTCTTGACTACAGGAAAGTCGTACTGTATGTGTTGCAGGATCGACACCATCGCATTTTTCCACTTACGAATTGGTTGTGCAAAGAATCTCCATTTTCTGATGCCAAAATTATCAGCATCCTCAATAACTGGACAATGGATGGTAGAGATTCGCCCTAAATTAGCGCTTTTGAAGTCGAGGCACTTTGAAGTCAGATTACTACGTGAAAACTTCACGAGTGATAGCAATCAATACGCAAGCCCCGCTGCCTGACCCATTAATTTAGCCCACAGTGCAAAAACTGCATCGTACTTCTGGAGTCGATGAGAAAAGGACAATATTTGCAGCATACTTGCATAGACATGGGCATGAATTGCTTTGAACGTGTTAGTAACGCGGTTTCTCTTCACTCAATTTAAAATGCAGCTTCGTGCCCCTTCCCCCCTCTGGTAAAAGGAACACCCACTGCCCCAACTAATGAACATTAACTGAGCCCGAATATTCAATTAGAGATCGTTACCAGCGTAAAGAGTTGACATCGAGGGCAGTTGATAGGCAAACTTTCATTGGTGAGTTTAGTTGATGAAGTAGAATTTCAATCAGTGTGTGAGCGCAGCGTAAAACATCTGTCCGTGGGATAATTGCCTTCATTTCCTCCGGAACATCAAACAGACTGAGCCAATCAGCCTTTTTTGCGCTCATCTCATTCAATTTCCCTGCGTTGTCATCTCTTCATCAGCGGCGCTGACGACACCGTCATCTGCGGCCCGGTCTCCATGCTAGCAGCCCCAACTTGACCTCACGTCGCTCATGAGAGCTCAGTCTGTGCAACGGCGACTCTTGACTCGATTATCCTAACAGAAAATCAAAACTGTAAGTTCATCTATTCTGCACGAACACTCACTTTTGCTCATGCTACTGCACCTCATAGTGTAGTTTGATCTCTTGAGCTCGAAAAGATGTACGGTAAATACACGTATCATGAACGAGTTATAAGTGTTCGAGCCTTTGCTCTTCATAAATTTGCGTTCCTAACTGATTATCTGAAAGTTCGGTCATGTACCTTGAACGATGCGTCAGAAATACAGACGGATCCTCTTAATATGTGTCACTCAATTCACTAAACTTTCCAGTCGACAGAAGTAATTGCACACTTGTTGGACAAGCCGCTCGCGCCTACGACTGATAATTTTGGGCCAAGTTAATGAGCCCCATTCCACTACTATTCCGTGCGGACCTCTCCCTCGTCTGACGAGTCCTTGCTCTCCAGCCGCTCGAAGGTTGCCCTCCCCTCATCAGCATCGCCCTTCGTTAGAGAAAGTACTCTAATTTGAGAAGTTTTGTTTATTTCTTCGCAAGACGCACAGGCTAATGAACATTATTCCCACCCTGGCTCTCAGAAACATGAATTTTAACGCTAGCGTTTTATAGGGTATTTACCTCCAAGTTTGACTTCACTTAATTGCGAGCGGCCTGTAAGTCGGTGGTGTTTGTCATTTTGCTCTGCAAGCACAATCACGGCAAATGCTTCAAAAAAAGTTTGGGTTTTGCAATATCACTTAAATCACATAAAATAGAGAAACGTTTCGTGGAATAGAATATAGTACGTATTTTCATGGGCAGCGTACGGGTATAATTGACCGTGACCAATGTATTCTAAAACTTTGAGGGTTCAGGCTAAGTCCGTATTCAACAATCGAATGAAGGGATAATTTTTCAAACAGCAATATTTCCTTCATTTCCCTCCGTAACAACTTGCTCGTATTTCCTTAAGTATATCGTCGAATAAATACGATAAACCATAGCTTCTGATAATATCTCGGAATACCAGCTAGTTCTCGACAGACTGTATCACGAATATAGAGAACCCTATTTCAATTCAAGAATTCCCCAAGGATATTAAACGCTTCCCATAAAAATCGGGAAGGCTTTCGGGGGATAATTTTTCTCAGGCTGATGAGCTTAAAAATGATTAAAATTTAGAATGTAAAAGCTTTACCTCATTTTAGTTTAGCTGTCCCTTTTCTAGCTTACCTTTCAGGCAATGCCCTTATAATGGCAAAAATTTCAAACTTTTTCGTGTCCTTGTGAAGAAAAGATTCTAATTTTTACTTATTGTATTTTAATGCCCAATCTGAAAATATTTTTAATGAAAAAATGACTTAATGAATGACTTAACTGTTCACTCAGAGAATACGTCTCTTCTTGTGTCAAATGGTCGGACACTTATTGCGGGATTGTCCAACTAACAGCGCAAATTTAATTCAATAAGTATATCCTTTTGTTATTTTCAACTATTTCGTAAAACGAAAAAAGTGTACCGCCCCTAAACAATACGATTGGTGTATACCACGTGCTCACTACCACCTTCTCTTCCACAGTTTTTAAAAACTCGTACTTTGAAAACGAAGCGAAGAAAATCTACAGCACACTCGTAGTATGTAGACCACCCGTGACCCGTTGGGTCAAAACCGTCTTTAATTTTTTAGTCAGTCCTCTGTAATTGGAGTTCATTTTTCTATATTCTTAGCTCGATGAATCCAGTTTTAATCGGTTCATTTACTGACGCTTGTAGGATCTCGGCGGATTGCGGAAAAGTTGTTTTTCCAATCCGAACGCAGTGAGCTGAGAAAAACAGAAAGATACTGAAAAAAGTAGTGAAAACTACAGCTGTATACCAATCTCGAACACATGATATCGTATAAAATTCTCGTATAAAAGTTCCAACAATTCAAACCTTTTTAAAAATCGTGCTTGAAATTCTAATGATTCTTCTTTATTTCTTAATAAGTATCCAATGTCAAAGAATATAATTCATTCAATTTAGTCCCGAGGAACCGTAACCATAATCCAGTGGAAGAACCCTTATTTAATTACGAAAAAATGAATTTTCTGTTTCTGACCTAGAGTATTTATGTTATTACCGAAAAGATTGCACAGCGTCAACCCTGCAAGATGATCAGGGTCGCATTCGTATTAAACAGATGATAGGTATTTCTTGGTATATAGACCTCCCAAGGTTATATTTTTAAGGACGATTTGAAGAAATTCTTCTGAGATAAGTTTTATTGATATTAAGGCAAAATAAAACTAATCTCATAAGAAGATCTTCAAATCATCCTGAAAAAAAAAGATAAATGAGGAAGACCAGAGAGTGGTTATAAGTTTGTTTCTGTATTCATTTATTCATTGAATTATTCAGTTAGTTGGTTGTATCTTTCCTATTCACATCGAAGGTATAGCATGGAATTGATTCAATTCTGTCAAAGAACATTCCATGACGAAATTTTTCATTGAAATTATCAGCAATATTGTCCTAATTATCATTGTTAGCGTTTCATTCAGACTACGGTTATGACAGTCGCCTCTAAAAGGGCGATTGTCGAAACAATATTTTTCGTATATTCTATTGCTGCAGTTTTTAAAGGTACATTGTAATTGGAAAATAGAAATACCTATGGAAAAATGACGGCGATTACCCAGGAAACGAATACAAAGGCAGACTCAAACACTTGAGGAGACTCAAATGAGGAGAGCAACAGCAAGGCAGCGACACCACACAGCGTCACAGGACCGTTTGGTTGCTGGCTTGGTGGGTGCCCTCTCGTAAATATTGCATGAGAGAATACCACTGTAAGCCGCGCTGACGGGCGGTAGCGTCGTAGTTACGATACTGAATATCGTATCGTAATAAATGAATGTAACCTAAAGAAGTCAAATGTCGCATTTGTTATAATATACTCTGATAATCCGTTGGTTAACATAGTTTGCTCATGAATAGTTGATTTTAAAGGAAACGATGAGGAACATTGGTGACCCATTACATGTTTCACTGAAAAAATACCATTCAATTCACGGAAAACGTCCAGCCACTTTGACGACATGCGCATACGACTGAATATATGATTTCTTATAAGAACTTCCCCAATTCTCCTCAAATAATCTCAGAGAGTGGGTATGAGAACAACTTTTCTGGAGTCTATAGCGTGGAAAAAATAATTAAAAGACGCATACTTGTTTTGAGCTTGAAGAGAACAAATTCAGTCAAAGAGTTCTCCACCAAAAACGGATTTTCAGAAGTGTTTACTTCAGACACGTAACGTCGTGTTCAATTCATCTAAGCCTAAAAAACATCAACATCGATTCAGAATGTAAACATCGGCATCGATTCAGAATGTGATCGCAAAAGCTAGAGATTGGATTCTTATTTAGTTCTCGTGCTTCGATCAGGCTAGCGTTGGACATCTTGCGGATAATTTTATCTAAACTCGAATATATGTACGTACAATACGCTGATGCAATATCGCTGAAATCTAAACACATTTTATTCGGTTGTTAATTGTTTTATTTCAAAATTTTGATAGACTGAAAAAAATACTTGAGCTCCCTGACCACCTAGAACGTTACATGGCTTGTGAATTTAGGCAAAGACGCGCTCACACCCAACTTGAAAAAAGTGAGCTTTAATATCATTTTGTGTTCGTGCTCTCCCCACCAGCCAGCTCGTAGCTGGTCGTCATGAGAGAAGCGTGTGATCGACATCCTTGCTTCGGCCTGGCAGTCATGTCATCGAATGGAGCATTCGCTGGTGAGTGAAGCATTTTGATAAAATGAGTCCAATCGTTACACGACTTCTGCTCACACTGACAACGATGTAATGGTTCCAGCAGCCCTCTTCAAACGTTTTTTTGAACTCATCGATCGATAGCTCACTTGAGACTTCGCCGAATGACGTCCTGGTCGCCGCACACGCTAATGATGCACTGAGGGGACCCCGCTATGGCGGCGCTTATTTCGCTGAGGGCAAAATTACGTTGTGCTGCAATGCCGCCCATCGTCACGGCTCAGACCTCACTCACTGCCGCACATGCATTAGCAGCTACACTGATTTTACGCTTCCAAAATTTCTGCTAGCTCTTCGATGAAGTTTCATGTAAGACATACGTAGATAACAAAGCACTATGTACAAAACAATACTTTCTTAGAAACTGAATGCACATGAAATCAGCTACTACTAAAATAAAATTAATATGTGTTACTTACCTGTGCTTGATGCAGATTGATAAAGTATGGCAAAGCAATGCAAATAGGATTTGAAGTCACGCCAAGTGTATTTTCTTCTTCATTGAATTGCATTTCAAACTAATAAATTCCTATGTGTCTTGCCCCTATTATTTGCACTGATATCAGTATCAAATCTGACCCCATTTTAAGACCAGGTTGCAGCAGACATTTCCTCCAAAAACTCTCTGCATTTGGACCTCAAAAATTGAAACAACCGGTGACAGTTCGAGCAGACGCTCAACATCGGCGCATCTACAACAAAGGTAACGAGGCTACAGTTTGACGCCATATTTGTCAACGAATACGTCTTACTGAAGTACAGATTTTATTTTTCTTGCATATGAAGTTTAATTAGGAAGGTCAATGTACCACTTTTGAACATCGTGCCTAAAATCATAGCATCTAAACAAAGCAGAGCAACACACTATAACCATTCAGTTTACAAAAGAAATCGCTCAAAACATATTAGCAAATTCATTTTACTCCAAATTCACTTAGCATAATATATCAATAATGAATGAAAAATGAAATTAGGCCTACGGTAGGGAAACACACAAAGATACAAAGGATTGTGCTACCAAGCTAAACGATAGTATTCAATGCTAACTCAAAGAAGATGCGTTTGAAATTACACAAATCGAGGAAAGAATAGCCTCAAAAAGATCTTCATCGTAGCTTATTATAAAATATTTACAAAACTACACCAAATCCAGCAAAATAGGTAGCGACCAATTGCGACGGCATTGCAGAGACCGATCCAGTGATGCGGTCCTGGCTTGAGTCAGTCGCCAGACTCGCAATCGCGGGCCCACACCTTCAGTTATTGCAAGCATGATTGCCGGTAGAAGAGGCTCCACTGAGAAATGTATTGCAGACCAGCCGGCTGTAATCTTTCAAGTTCGCCTAAACAGGCAGGAGGCGTCCGATGATAGCCATAAATTTTGTCGGCCAGTGAGGAAACCGACACTTCAGAATAGCAATAAATTTTGTTGATATTTACGAATGTTAAGGTCCAAGTTTGGCCCAAAAGCAACATCTGGTAAGCGAACGAGCGGTTGATACCTCGTGCCATTAGCCAATTCTAGCTCATTTGGACATTTCATGAGCACTAATTTTCTGTCGTCTTCTGTAATGTCTTTCGTGCTACTGAATCGGGTGAGCAAAGAACAAGTCTGTAATACTCGTACGCTATTATTCTGCATCTCCGGTTAAGTACTTCGGTAATGATCGCTTCAGCACAGACTTATAATCCATAGTAATTTACGGTTTCAACTAAATATAAATGTGCGCTCTAATGAACAATAAACTTCCCAGAATTTCTAGTATCTAAGCGGTTTCGATGAGTAGTGAAGGATGAAAAAGTGTCCTTTCTATTTAAAATGCTTGTGATCTTAGCAGTCATAAAGCCTGGAAATGAAATGACAGCTGATCAAGTGATCATTGAAAAAATCATTCTTGAAAACCAGCGTTAGGAAGTGACTGGGTCTCGCATTTCTTCGTGACGACAGCAATTCTCGAAAAAGCAAATCTAAAAAACTTACTACAAGTACGATCGGTACAACACTCCTGCTTTGAAACGATGATCAACTCCATCAAGTTGAAACGTAAGGGCATAATTTTGCAGGGCTCTCGATACTTTCAAACCGGATTTCAATCCGGTAAGATGTAAATGTCTATTGTTATGAAAATTCAAATATGTACTCGTTTAGCATTAGACGGTCCATGAAAATGAATACGAAGACTCGAAAGGATAAAGAAACAACACAGAGTAGTTTGACATAAGTATGCCGAAACTCACAGGTTTTTCGTTCTCTGAGTGTCCGCTTTCGAAGGGAAAAACATTGTTAGCCAAAATGCAGAAACGCACTGTATTGTTGCGATGACTTGCAAGCACACCATAGAGGGGATTGATGTCGGCTGGCGACGACGTGTTTTCGAGTCTTCGATCGACTCTTCAGTCGGGTGCAACGAAGTGCCCTAGTGACGATGTCCAAACTGCGAATCTTGCTCGCTGATTGGTTCCTGTGCTGGTCACATAGCTGCCAAGGTATGGTGTACATCCCTCTATGGCCGCTCCCTCTGATGCACTCTGATGCACTCTGATGCAGTCTGATGCAATCATCCAATGAACTGTGTCCTATGCTCTGGATCGCGCAATCGTCGCGATGGATTGCAGGCGATGTACAACAATATGATTGAAACTTATCCTGTGTGTAGGAATCAACCCAAGGTGCAATTATAATAGAGGCCACCAATACTGAAGAATTTCAGAGATCCACTCTATTATCATCACAAACGGCCAATTATAATGAGGCCCTTACGTTTTTTAACTGAGTCGAATTTGAGAGTCATAATTCAGTCATCATGAGGATAGCTTGCGTGCCTATATGAGACTGGGGTAAGACAGCCAGATCTGCCTGTATACTTCACTGGGTATCAACAACGTCACTCATTCGCTCAATACAAGAAATGAGTTTGAGTCCCTCAGTAACACCGCTGCCCGCACGGCACCTCAACATGGTGTCCAAGAACCTAATCAAACTCTTGCTCTACCATTCGTTAGTTCTCTCTCTTCGCATTGACTGTTATTCTACGATGGTTCAGTCATTTCAGCATGCTTGCTTTTCCTACTCAGTGACTACAAATCGTCTTTTTTTCATATGCATGGTTCTTCTCCTACTTAGTGACTACCAGTCGTCTTTTTTCCCATGCATGGTTCTCCTACTTAGTGACTACCAGTCGTCTTCTTTCCCATGCATGGTTCTCCTACTTAGTGACTACCAGTCGTCGCGGTCAGGGGTGCCATCGGGCCGGCGCTTAGTCCAACTTCATTGACTCAACCCAATTGAATCTCGAGTGATTTAAGATCTAAAGTGAGATAATCACTGCGTAGCATTTTATTAAAATTCCTCGATTTATTTTCATATTTTTAGGGGTTTGCGTTTTTATTCCATAATTTCAAAAAATTTAGTTTCTTTAGTCTTTTCATCGTCGTACAGAAGCACCGGTTACTCCGGTGATTCATCACCGAATCAACGTTTTTATATTGTTGATGATGTCAAAAATGGAATTATAATGATTGCAGTACTTATAACATCAATTATGTGAATAGTATACGTGTAAAATCTATAATAGTGGTTGTACGAATATATACAACAGAAGTTCAAGCAAAATTAATCAGGTGTTCAACACGTGGGTTAAATTTTTACATGCTATTCTGATTACATATTTTTATGGGGTAGAAAATTTTTGTCACGCTCCTCTCAATTGTATATACGTACTGTACAAGCAAAAAAGGATTACCGTGGAAAGTACGTACGCTGAAAATTATAACTGGAAGTGATTCAAAAATAGAAACAATTTGTTCTGATACATTGAAGGTCTATTGACCCTTCTAGCACAATATGGTCCACTGTCAACATGACATTGACGCGCGCACCACTTCTCTGCTCCCCAAAGACACGATAATACCTCAGTATTAGCCGATACTCCCGTGCTTGCAGGCAGGAGACAGCGCGCCAGAATACGCAATGTTGCTGCACGGCTCTGAGAGTCCGGCCTAGTGGTGAGCGTAAGACCAGTAGGCTTCTATGGGTCCGCAAATGGAAAACTAGGGCTACTGGAGGCGCCAGGCTTCGAAAATCAAACGCTACAGTTCGGGCCAGAGAATTAAAATTTGTGAGAGTCCAAGTTGGTGAATGAAAGACTGGTGAGTTATGTCTACTTCAGGAAAATAAAGATTTTATCGCGCTTACTGATGGCCCTTAGAATGCGCACTAGTTCCCGAAGTGAATAAAAACAAAAATAGTAGAATCTCTCAATGTCATCAGTGCTTGTTTACTTGTAAATTCTATCTATTCGTTGAACAAAATGTATAACCTTGAACAAATTCAATACAGAAAAGTTATTGCCGAATACACAAATAAATAGTGGAGGTAAAAGAAGAATCGTTCAAAGAGAAATAATCAACAGAACATGAACACAGTCCAGGTAAGACATAAAAAGCGGGAATAAAGATTGAGTGGTACAATGGAAGCCTTCCTTCCCATAACGAGGTGTGCTTAATGCTGCCGACGCCTCTTGCACCACAAATATATCAATCCAAGTCCCATGCAAGGACGAAGCTGTTTCTTCCCGATAAGCAGCAGGTACACCAGCACCAAGGAAAGGGAATCCCTCTTGAATACTTCGGGGGCGGAAACTTTTGTGATGATCTCTTCCAGAGTCTTTTATCAATCCGTACTTGAAATTACCGCTCCTGCTGGAGCGTATTCGTTTCTAGTCATATGCTCCACATCTCTAAGTTTCCGGAATAGTTCTAATGAATTACTTTATTTAACAAATTTGAGCTCGATGTTTGTCCAGTCTTCTAAAATTTGAAATAAGCTCAAATATTAGACTCGAGTGGCAATTGTCATCCATTTCAAAAGAAGGAATGAACCCTAATGCGTGACTTTAGTTGATATCGAAATGGATGCGACGCATTTAGTTCGAGTGAACCAGTTTTTGCAGCATTGTCTTTCTGAAGAGTTTACAGATCATCAGATCAATTTTACATTTAGGTAAAATGTCTAATAATTAATATTAGTAAGAAGCCTACTACAATACATGAATACAAAGTTAAAGCTCATGTATGTTTGATTTCATTCCTATATGAAGTAGTGTTAATAAAGAACACAATTATCAAAGTTAGTGTTATTTCATATGATAGCAAGAAATTTAGGTAAGGGGTGTTCAATTGTGACTAATAATATGGATTTGTACATAAATGAAGCTTCGCATTTATTAATAGGACAATATATATTCCCTCTGATGTTGAAAGACAATATGAAATAGCAATCGGAGGTAACTGAAGAAAATTATCAGACCTACCGCTCCCAAACCAAACTCATTTTAAGATGAAGAGGATTGAAAGAAGAAAGTTTTCTTCAACTACTTGATTATCAAGAACTATAAAAAAGTATAAATTCTACTCATTATGCATTTGATTGTGCATATATGGTAAATGCTCATAATTAAAAACTAATCAGTCACTTGATTGAAACCTAATCACCTCCCACGATAAAAAATTCGTCAACAGATACTGATGTGGTGTTGAACCTCCACGAGCACGAATAATGGCGGCAATTTGGCGAGGCGTTGAGTCTACAAATGTCCCAATGTTCATCTTGCGGATTTTAAATCACTCTCGCATCAACGTATCTTGTAGTGTAACTACAGTACTTGGACGATCTTCTCGACATCTAACTTGCTTTTTTACGTGGTCTCACAAAATTTCTATTGGGTTCTTGTCTGAGGACTTAGCTGGCCAATATAAATGTCCGAGATTTCCTGAATGACTGTCATTCAAATTATTGACAGTTGTAGCCCGATGCACTGGCCAGTTTTGATCCTGAAAGAGAGGCTAAGCAATGGACTTTTTTAATTCAGATATTGTACAAATGACAAAACAACTTGGGTATCTAGCAGCTCACTGTAGCCATGCTGGTTCAGTTTAATGGATACCTCAACTTAAGGACCCAATTCAGTGCAGTTGAAACAGTTCTAGAATATGACAAACCTTCCTCTTCCTCCATGAGAGACCTTCAAAAAACAATAAGGGGCTACTTTTTTTTGTCCGGGAGATAATTTTGGCCTCAGAGTCATTACAAAAGTTGAAGTTTCCTCTTCTTAATAAGCTTTGAAGTACTTGTAACAGTTTGAGAGAGGCTGCATGGTGGAATTGAAACTCAACATACATGTATCGCTCAGATTCGCACAAATTGCACTGAAGAAAATATTTGCGCTTCAACATAGCCACCTCCAAAGTAGTGAGAGACGTCAAGGCTGTCCTCACAGATATCAGAATAGTTGCATATCCGAATATGATTTTAGATGCATTTTTCCATTGCACCATTCGGTTTTAGGAATAAATTTCCCTCGTGGAGGGAGCGAAAGAAAGGTTGGGTAAAAACACCAACCTTCCTGTGAATGACAACCTCCCCGTCCGAGGGGAAGACGCCAGAATAAGCTGGACCAGTGAATGCAGTGTACAGGGAGGCAGACCTGGGGCAGTTCCCGAGAATGAACGGCGGTAGGACCAGTCTCACTGCTACTACTCCACAGTATATTGATCGCAGATAGACAAGTTCGTTTGAGTTCAGAAAAATAGAGTGTATGTACGAGCATTTACAATTCCATCGTAAAGAAATAGAAGGGCCGCTATGCACCAACATTCTAATTTCAAGAAAAATTTCACCTTTGCCACTAGAAGCAATCTTGATGTATTTACGTTTTTTGTTGTTGCTGTAGCACTCGTTCCGCGAGAAACACATTTTACATTGACTGTTCCCTTCAATCGTTCTCAGGAGTATTCAGTTGTTCTAAAAAATACAGTCCGATTCAGGAAAACCATTTTGAATTTCAATTTTAACAAAGTATTTTTATTGCAGTCTTGGTAAACTTCAGTGTATCCACTGAGTGCTACAGCTGTTTAATTCATTTGCTACCTACCTCTTCGAAAAAACAATTAAGCACATGAACAAAGTATTATAAAAGTAAAGAGTACGACGAATGGGTTCAGCATGGGCTAATCAAAAAGAACGGCGATTTGAGGAGTGTTCGATTATTTATTTGTGGAAAAATTTGGTTGATTTATTCGCCGAGGAGTGACTGGGAATGAAAATTAGATTCTTTTTAAAAATCATAAATTATAAAGTTAATGGCTGACTCGTAATGTGCTCCCCAAATTTTCTTCAATATGAAAAATGAATAAGTCGAAGAGCGTGATGGCTGTTTCGTGGTCCATAATTAACTACTTGTATCCATCAGAGCTTTCGAAAAGTCAATCATACCAGCACAGAAAATTTTCACAGTATTCTACTCGTAAAAACGCTTATATGCGTACTGAGAATGAGACTTCTGATGCATCGGCGTGACCCAATAACTCTGCTTCTAGACAATGCGCGGCCCTATGCTGCCGATGTCAAGCTGTAGAAACTCAAATATAGGGGACGAGACTGTCCCACATGCTTCTTACTCTCCAGGTCTTTCACCTACAGATTATAAGTGTTTTTTCAAGTATCTAGATACTCTTTAAGCAACGAAACTTTTAGACCTAAAGCAGGGGTGGAATCTCCCCTGCTTTTCCGAACGACGAAATTAAAGGATTCTTATAAACGAGGCGCAACTGATCTGATTGATCAGAGACAGAAATGCATAGCTCTTCAAGGACCATACTTAAACTTATTTAAAAGTTCGTGATGTTAATTATGAATGAATAAAAATTTGTTCTCAAATCGACTATAATTTTCCCAACGACCAAACAGTTTCACCCAAGTCAGTCACGTCTATCCAGACCACGGGCTGTACAGGTTTCCCCAAAACGTCGTCACGTTCATCGATTCATGTGAATCAGTCGAAACGACACCTAGAAACTTTCATTCTGCTTTCGAAACCTAAAATTATGAAACACAAGCTCTGCAAGCGCCACCGAAAGTGTCATGATACCATACAGGCCCCTGTATTTAACGGCACTTCGTTCCCTCGAGTAAATTAATATTGCGGAAGTTCGTGATAGAGACTCATGACGGGAGCCATAAAGCAATCTACCCAGCCGCCTCTGAGCTATGAGCATATGAGTGATTTCTGTGCGCTTGAATGAAGATGTTCAAAATCATGGCTGTTGCAAGACATCGTCTGAGTTATCAATTCTACCCATAGATCGACCAAGTCACGCCACATATGGAATGCACTGAAGGGAAATTTTTAGTGTCTTTATTTAGTTTGCACGTTTTGAGGGAAAGAAGTTTTTTCCCTTTCACATTTGAAATGTGATGAAGAACCTATTCTTGTTATAGCTTTTAACAAGATGTCACATTCATGCGTCCTCCTCGTTCAGTCATGTCATGGGAAAGAGTTTAACGTTTTACAACGCAAAATGACCCAAGGCACAGTAACTCCGCACATTGGTAATGGTTGCAACACAGTTCACTTCACTTTACATTTTGTGTAAGAATCATAAGCTTCGTGTTGAGACATGATTTACGCTATACCTACAAATCACAGGAGAGCAATTCATATAATATTTTCTTAACAGTCAATGCCTAACAAGATTTTGATTACCCGGTCAATTTTTATTGCTCTTGCAAGGTATATACTGCGCAGACGGCAGGGTACTGATTGAGCGAGAGAGCGTTGGTGCAGAATCGGAGACCGGCCTTTAGCCCTAAGAGCCTCCGTAATCAAGCAAGTCGACATCGCTTGCACTTCGGGAGCCCACGGGACTGATGAGCGACCACACGAGAGCCCTCGTAAAACATCATGGGGCTTTCTAACTCAGCTGCCGTCGCGGCCTCCATCTCGACCCTGAGGTACAACACAGATTGCATCTCGCATGCGCTCCCTCTCAAGAATTTCGATCACAGCTAACGAAACGAAGTAAGCATTTCAAGTGCAGAGCTCGCATTCACGAACTACGTCGTAAATCAAGTGATATGCACTACGGTGATTGGAAAATATTTCAAGCTATAATGGAGGTCTTACAGTTTCATCAATTACGTTCTGGTAAATGCGGTCAAGCCAGAAGGTGTTTATAGAGCAGATGTCGATTCAAGCTGACTGTAAGGTAAACACTAGTACTCATAATTGCCGAGAGCGAGCCATTTTTTCCTAGTATCAACACTTCTGAGCTTATGATACCTGAGGGTTTCACGGTGTAGGCAGCAAATTCTTTCTTTCATGAAAATTCAGATATTATTTCAGGTCACTTCCTTTCAAACATTTCAATCAAAACATTCCGTTTCTCTGTTCCTGTTAGCTTCTATTAATTTCTTTCCTTCAATAACGCATTTTATAGGGCTACATTGTTTTCAGAAAATACTTTGCTTTCACGAGATAGATTAAATTTATTTGTGTAGCGACTTTATATTGCTTATGAGACAGACAAGGAATGTCTTTCTGGATGCACACAATTGTGTTCTAAATCTAAATTAGTTTTGTGGATTCCATTTTTATTTAAACACGTACTGTGTAACTCACAGCAGCATGCCTCCGGTTCCGTGATCCGTATTTCAACTCATGTACCTGATTCAATTTTTTCTCGTAGATTTACCATGTACTGAGGATGATCAATGCCTAAGCTACAAAGCTCGAAAGTACAATTTTATTGAAGAAGAGTATATTTATATCTGCCTTGGTTTCATACTTCTTAAACTGAATCTTAATGATAATGCAAAAAATCGGGTGGGGGGGAAGGAAATGTTAGACTTAGGCTGGTCGGCTCTACTCCATCCACCATGCTCTCCAGATTTTGGGCTGTCATTTCCATCTCTTTATTTACTACAAGACGTCATGTGAAGTAAATATTTTCTGTAAAAGATACGGTGAAAATAATCGTGGACAACGTGGTGTGCATGAGAACGACTGTATTTCACATCAAAGAAATCATAAATCTACCTGCTAAATGACGAGATATAATTGACAAAAATTTTCACTGTAATTCAAATTGAAACTATTACGCCGTTCACTTCTTCGTCGATGTATCATCAAAACAATAATGACTCTACTTTATACTTCCTTAGCTTTAACAAATAGTAACATCTTTAATGTATGAACAGCTAATCCACCTTATAACGCCGAATTAAAACCATCACCACGTTTCTTTTTAAGGGAATGGTTCTCGCAAGCTCTCATCTTGACATTTAGCACGAGAGGTGTCGCAGAGCAGGCGCTCTGCAGCAGGCTTTGTTTGTGGCAGCGCCGAGACCGTGCAGGGGTGTGATAGCTTGTGTTGCGCTTCTCGGTCACAAGAGCTGCTCTTGCATTAAGAGGTGGTCACTCGTGCCCCTACTGGCTGCTTTAACCCTTCAGCAGCTAAAGTCACTTCAGTGCCACTAAATAGCGGCTACTTGTGGGATCTGTAGAGTATATACTGGAAACGAGCACTAAATTTCTTTCTACAGATAACATTCAAATCGTCATAATGAGAATTTGTTCCTGTTTCTACTTTGTACTGAATAGAAATTTGAAGGCTCTATGTGGGTAATGTTAAACAGCCCTGCCCAACTCTCGCCTGCCAAAGGGCTGAAGATGTTGTCAAGTTCGTTTGCTTCAGAGCGAGTCACGTACAGCATCAAACGCAGCTGAATGCTGCTTAACACGTGGACTCCGATTCTCCACGCAGGTAAAATTACATGCCGACAAATATCTCTATAGTGAATTTAAAAATGATAGATTTTTGTTTCACAAATTTGGGTACTCTAACAAATATCTCTATTGTGAATTTAAAAATGATGGATTTTTGTTTCACAAATTTGGGTACTCTATTAATTTTTTTTCTAATCAGAACTAGCTTATTCGATTAATGAGCTCAAATTTGAAGAAAACTCGAAAATTTGTATTTATACATGATAATGCTTTGGTTACATTAGGTTAGGTTAGATGATCGCGTGTACCATATATGACCCACATCGGAGTCTACGTGTTAAAATGCTTCTCTACCCTCCTAATCTTGTTATGCTTCTTGCTACTTTTGATGTGGATGGCTGAACTGGTTAATAAAAATGAATGCATTTTTATGTATACTCAAGCTTAAGATCGACCAATAGCTTGCTAAACAAGACTGGGCAGATGACGGATATACGCTTTTAAACTTTTAAATGCAAGAATACTTGAAGATGGATGGATGAAGCCGAGAATCTGGCGTCTGTACTTGCTCCTCGAACTTCAACCAATCCTCAAGATTTTCTTATATGTCTCTATTTCTGTCCTTTGCTGCCTTTTCTATTTGTTTCTGTCCTTTGCTGCCTAACTTAACCGAGCGAGGTTCTGCTGCTCGTGCGACGGAAAAAAAACGGTAGTACTTTTATTGTGCAAGCACATATGAAGGTCCGTAGGAACCTGAAAATTGTACGTCTTCTACATTGCCTACGTTCCTTTTTTCAAATTCATACCTATTGCGTTTTTTCTAGACTTGCTCAGATGTGCGTTAGATTTTGCTGATTTCGCAACACAATCTAACTCTTTCCATAGGCCTTCTTGGTTGAAGTGACTTTTTCATGCTGTGAGTGTAGGAGGAAGCTTGGATGAGTGGTCACTATTGTTATGGTGTGTGCTTTATGGTCTACTCTTGTTGTCTATATGATCATTGGTTGTGTTACACGTTTGATTCATCTTATTTCTCGGAGTATGGTCTTCCTTGTCTAGCGGCCGGTCTGAAATGTGAGTGGTACCAACGCCAGCTTTGAACTGGTGTCGTGGGGGATTTACTTGCAGTTATACTAAATTTTCTAACCTTTTTTGCTTGCTTTGTGCATCTTGTGGTTGAACGGTTCTCATATGGGCAAGATATGGTCCGAATGCGGTGTTAAATCCAATTCCGGTCCTTACTTTTCAGTATTTTTAGACTGGTTGACAATTCCATTCTAGCGGTCGCTCTCAGCTTAACGTCAGTCAAATTCAAAACTTCACAATAAATACTTCGGTATCGAATTTCAGAAGAATCTGAAACTCGATGTCAAAATCGTCGCTTCTCCGCAGGATATTTTTTATGGAAAAAATTAAAGGTCATCATCCAGTAACTTTTCTGAATTCGCCAATGACTCCCATGAACAACTATCAAGTCAACATAATTGCTCAAAATTTCGAGGATCAATTCGTCTGTAGAAGCAAGGAAACTACACAACGATTACATTTTTGCCGGTAACGGCTCCCCTTAGTTTGCTCAATAATTGAACATTAATACCTCGTGCGATTTGAAGTTCCATCCGTAGATTGCGCTCTGTCGGAAAATTTTACACTTCTTCGCTAGAATACTAAAAACGTTGAGCTGCAAAACTCTTCTTGTTAGGTGAGAATTTGCAAAGCAAAATATATCTCTCTCAATTGCTGCAATCTCTGCTTTCGCTGAGACCTTTCGAGTTTCCAATTAGGAATATTTGCAATGCAATATAGAAAAACTTTTGAATTGAGATAGTACAGAACAAAATACCCGAGGCAGGTACGTTTTTCAGCAGTCTACGTCCGATGCGAGAGCCTTTTGAAGCTGCACAAGAGGAAGGACTTAAAATTGATTCAAGGCTTGTGCTCACCTGCATGGGATGGTGATTTGTCAGGCTCAATGCTATAACAAAAGGTACGCTAGTCGAGCTCACGAAAGCGAAGCCTGCCCATGTGTGCAGCTGTAAACAACCTGATCAAAAAGGCAGTAAACAAGCTGATCGAAGGCTTAGAGAGAAAGCTGCTCTCGAACGCCGAAGTGTGTCTGCCAGCGATAGCGGCAAACGGCCAATAAGACCATTGGATCGATACGCCTCATTTGGGGGAACATCGAACTGCCTATTTCTTTCTACCTGTGCTGGATCTCTGCAAAACATGGACTGACCAGTCGGTGCTATGGAAGAGGGTCTAACGAGGAAGCCAAATTCTTGTCCAAAGTCTCGAAGGCTATGCATTTTTTTGATATATTTTCTGAAGGGTAGGGAAGACTTGCGTTGCAAGATTTAAAAGGCAAGCAAGGACGCACAGAAATGTCTTCATGAAGTATATTTATTATAAGAATTATAATGTTTTTGACAAATATATTACTGAATAAAAGCCATAACTATTACCCATGTAATTGAAACTGTGTTAAAATACACTATCAGTTCACCCCTTCTGTGTGCCACTAAAATTTAATCATTAGAAATTGAAACCGTTTCCAATAGTCTACAGTTGTAAAATTGTGAAATACCTCACAAAACACGGCCATGAATTTTTTTTAATAACCATTTTATTCAATTTTGGTGAAGTAAGAAAATTTGCCAAAGAAAATTGAGTTTTTTTCCGATGACGGCGAGTCCAGTGTGGCCAGAACCCAGGAGCTGGCAAAGATTTAATTTGGAGGCAATGTTGGGGCGCATGCTGCCACCTGTTGATCAGCGGCGCAGTCCTGGTCGGCACTAAAGTACGAGTCGAAAACATTTGCTCTGCCTCAAAAACTCGTTAAATTTCCTATTTCAATCGCATTCATTGTAGGAAAATATGTACACCGACCAAACACAGAGGCGAAATTGCGCTCCCAACAAGCTGACTGGATGGGGAGTTGGGTGTAACAGGACTGGAGTTTTCGGGTGAATTTGTAGCGCCTATCGTAGAACATCTCCTTGGAGCTTAAGGCATTTTTCTATTTTTCAAGAACGATTCAAATGAAGTGATCTTGTTTTAAAAGCATGCAATTCACCAACTTAGAAAATATTATTTCATTAAAATTGACGTGCTAAGCTAATTTGATGATTGCAAATTAAATACAGAACTGGACTTTGATGCAAAATGAACGGAATTTCTCGTTTCAATCTATAGGCGTCGGACATCAATTGGACAATAATTCTCGGAATAATCCGTAAAGCGTGACCTCACAGAAAGAAGTTAATGTTTTCTATCTTCCACGTCTACTAACTACTGCAAGTCTCTTTGAAGTGTTCAAGAATTCTTCAAGTCCCATCTAGGCTTAATCTTGAAGCGAAAGTGTTTACAAATTGGGGGAGCGGTTTTGTCTTCATTGTGCATCTCCGTGGCAGCTCAGAAGTTGAACTCTACTCATTATCATTTAAAACTTACTTTTCGGAAATTTTGGTATGTCAGTATCAACATCATTATGGAAATCAAGATAAAAGTTTTGAGCAAGACGTGCAAGCGAAATCTAAAGAATTGTGCGTCTGCACTTCAGTCTCCTATTTTCTCTTTCTTCAATCACGCGAAGGCCTAGGTACACTTATGTTCTGGTTATTGGCCCGAAAGTTGTTATTTTTCACAGCAACACAGTTCTTTTCATTGAAAGCTCATCGGATACTACCAAGGTTTGCACCGTAAGGCGGAAATAACGCACAAGACTGGATGTATCTAATAAAGTACGCCTGAAGTGCGCGTCCTATATTAAATACGAATTGCATGCACAACAATAAACTTTACTCTCCATTTGAATTGACTTCAGGAATGCGACGACAAACCTTTACTCTGAAGTAGTATTTCAAAAAACAACGTAGTTAATTTTATAGTGTAAGAGGTCCAATGCATTTTTTATTGGAATAACCTTTATTAATTCCAACACGTCTTACCGTTGGGTTTTAAATGCCTTACAACAACTGGTGTGGGGGGGGGATGTGAGGAATGTGTGGCTTAAGCTTCCTTTTCCAAGGGAAGTACTCCGCAGTCGCGTGAAAATGCCTCCCTGAGCCGAGTATCGAACTCAAGTCCTTTCGGTTACGAGACCAGCACGCTACCACTATGCCACGGAGCCCACGTAGAATAGAGTTCGTTGAGTAATTCGTTGTGGTATAATCATCCATAAATTAATGATGTTACGCTACTTACTGCAGAAGAACCTTTTGGTCTAAGCTTAATAGATCTGAAACTAATATATCTGAAACCGATATATTTTTTCATAAAGACGTCGTGGAAGCAGTACATGAATGTTTGAAAGCAGTGATTAGAGATAAACATATGCATGTACATTTCGATGTAACCCTGTGAAGAAACCTAGTTCTTACTGCACGGTAAAAAATTCATACAGGGCTACCATCCAACCGTTGTTCAATTAAAGTTTACCATTAGCTGAAAATAGCACGAGAGATATACATTTTATTCAACTAAAGCTCAGTGGTACAAGTAGTAATTCCTTCTTCAAATGCATTGTATACATTTCTGTATGAATTTGGTCCTTCGTGAAAAGTTGGAAGCATGCTGTGCCTATAACAAGCGATGACCTTTAAGCAAAACTCAGCTCCTGCTGTGGCTAGACAAATAGCTTTTTGGTGACCGTTGCTTGGTTGCGGCGGTGTGATCTTGTCTCTTTCGCTCCAGCTTGTCCCAAACAACAATAAATGGCATAACTTTTGAAGGGCCACACCGAACATGCCGAAGAGAGGCAACCCGTCTGAATACCAATATGATTTACGACAAGCGAAGTTGGTGCTGCGATGGTAGCGTCACAAGAGACACACTTCGTCTTCTTCAGGCGACTCCATTCCGTCACACGCTCCAGACAATAGCACATTGGTGTATATCACAGTCGCCAGCGATTCTTGCTGCTGCCTACTTCAACTGCACGACTCAACTTCGACATTCGTCCCACTTCAGATGTCGTATTAAATCATTCCATACCAAGCAGTGAGAAACTACGCTTCTACACACTCGTGGGTCTGGGTGATCGTGCAAATGTTTATCGCTGATCACTACGTTCAAAATCCGAATACTACTGCCGTGTACAATTGTTCTCTCATCCAACTCGGCCTATCAATATTTGGTTCTAATTATGAGACTGCATTTTGGTTGATAGCAGTTGCTATATTTCAAACATTAGATTGTTGTGAACATTAAATAAAATAATGCATTTGATATCTAGCACAACGAATTGTTTAGAATTTACTAGTATCACGTCTTCTACGCGGCGATAACAATCTTTTTACTGAAAGAAAAATATTTAGTACCAAACTCTAATTATATCGTCATGGTTAGTGACCACTGTCATCAAAAAGCGGATTATTGTTAGAAAACACGCACCGTTGGACACCTTCACTGTCACTCATGTATTGAAGGATGAAATTAATTAATTATTTTGACGACGAGTAATACGCCTTTGTACGAAGTACGGAAGGTGAGAGCTGGGAACAATGCCCCACTCACATCGAGTTCAGTAATTCTGTAACAATGAACCCGGTAACACCCAAGCCGCTTGTTATAGCAATGCTCCTCCTCTTCAAAAGGATGTCCCACGTATAGCTGCAAATAGAACCGCTGAATTTCTGTCTAACTGTGCCACAAGTTGGCCAGAACTGGTCCATTTGTGAGGAGTGTTAGTGTAAGGTTCGCCGCAGGGCCCGTTGCGGGGAGGTTCGCTTTGAAGAGACGTTAAGGCATTCGAGGGTTTCAACGAGGACACAATAGAGATGACAGTGGGGCTAGGTCACTTGGTTGCCGGTGTAGAGGTAGTGGAATGAATCCGTCTTTGGGTGCCGACTGACAGAGCTGTCGTGCGAAGGTTTCAATTGAATAGTGTCAGATGCGCTGTCAGTTAGAGAAGCTCACAAGTATGCTCTCAATAACTTCAGTGCTACAACTGACAGTTTTTCGGTTGAATAACGGTTGTAATTGTTTCCGGCGAAAGGATGAACTATTTTGCAGAGTTGCATTCATTTTTCTCTGGCCAGCCCCCTATTCAGGCCCCTCATAGACGAAAGCAGTATTCTCACAAAAAGGCATCCTGCTGACACTGAGGCATTTTTTTCTGTATCACTTGCGGTGTTTTCAGCACTGCACGCTTCGCTACAGCTCTTGATTACGAGCGTCCCGCCCTGCTTTATGAGCAGAAAATTCAGCAGGAGAAAAAGCACACGACAATGGATAATTTTTGCGGACGGTTAATGCTGATGGCGTGATCATTTTCCGCCAATGCAGGATTGACCGGACGACACCGCCTCCTGTATTCTTTCACGCACCGCCCCTGCCTCCTGATTTCTAGTATTCTTGTCGACTGATTCCCTATTTTTCTACAATTCTTGTCATTGTATTTTGTTCAAACTATAATGACAAATATATTGCAACGTCATATCAGGATATTATGATATGCGGTGATTTTAACAACGATATTCTTAATCAAGAAAAATGTGAACAAACCTCCAGCTTTTTAAATGAATTGATCTCGAAATATTTTATTCCGTCAATCATTAAACCTACGCGTACGTGTTTCGCTAGACTCTGCAACCCTAATTAAGGATATATTCTTAACCGATCCAATGGATTTCTCCTCCAGAATATTACCATTTGATTTATCTGACCATTTTTCAGCATTTCTAGTTAAAAAGAACATATTTAGTGCACCGAATGAGACGTGAGTTAAAGCTTATAAATGCCATAGAGTGAATGAGTCGAACTTAACAGCAATGCGTAATACAATAGCAGAATCAATTCCTACCTTAATCACTAATAATGAAATAATTCATTCGACAAACATTGACCATGCGCTGTTAAATCTAGTCGACATTATCAAGCCCGCAAACGACCTACGTTATCCAATGCTCACCCGTACTATCAGGCCAAAAAATGAACAAAATCCTTCGATTACTCGACACATCATTATCGATATAAGAAACGGCATGCATACCTTGAATTACTCTATTAAGGAAAATTTTCATCCGTTGCTTATACTCGTAACGGGCTCAGAAATTATGTAACGAATCAAATAAGATTTTCAAAGAGAAATTTTTCCACTCAATTTTTTCAATTCAAAAACGACATGAAAAAAACTTGGCGTTTGCTTAATTCAGTATACTAACCAAAAAACATATGTCCGGTAACATTGAAACATTATTCAGGATGGTACGACGTATAACAAACGTAAAGACATATTAAATCTCTTCAATAAATTTTTCGTTAAGAAAGGTGAAAACATTACCGGTAGTATTACTACTGATTCAACTTAACGTTTGAAATACATGGATCACATTAATGAAAATAACTCATTTTTCTTCACGCTTATAATGTCTTTCACGTGCTTGACAGCATAAGTAATTTGAAAAATAAAGCAAATAGGTTGAAATCGTTTCCTGCAAAGTACTAAAATTCATAGCTGATTTGGTATCTCCAGATCTTTCTGACATAATTAAATCGTCTCTTGTTTTGGGTATTTTACCAAAGCCTCTTAAAGTTGCAAAAATAACTTATTTTTTAGAGTAGCGATAAAACCATTGTTAATAATTGTAGACCCATGCCCTACCAATCATTAGTAAAAGATTTGAGAAAAATGTTTATAAAAAGTGTACACTAACTTTGAGCAAAAAGCATTTCGTTATGACAAACAGCTTGGCTTCCGTTCTAAAAAATCGACAACACAGGCCATTCTAAATTATCTACAATATTTTTACTTGAATATCGAAGAAGGAAATCTTGCATTTCGAGTATTCCTGGACTTTTGTAAAGCTTTTGACTGCGTAGATCACAGAATATTACTCTTGAAGGTCAACAATTATGGAATTCGAGGGTGTGCTCTAAATTGGCTTAAATCATACCTGAGAAATCGTAAACAATATGTTGCAGTTGATGACACTCAATCATAACTCCTTGATATAAATCATGGAGTTTTTCAAGGATCTGTCTTGGGACCCTCTTGTTTTCGACATTCGTTAATGATATTGTAGAATCTACTTCATTCTTGAAATTTATACATTTCACTGATGATAGCACTCTCTCGCCAGCTCTTCCCACTGAAAACCACGTTTCAATTGCAAATCCAATGAATGAAAAGTTGTAAAGATTTCAGTACGGCTAAGAGCCAATAAAATGTGCATCAATATCGATAAAACAAAATACAAACTATTCTCCTGCAAGTGGAATGCTCATTTTCGATACATCAAAATTAGTGATGGTCAGATTGAAGAAACAAATTCGTTCAAATTCCTGGGAATAGTCATTGATAAACGCCTTACTTGTAAAGAGCATATATCACGTATTAGAGCTAAAGTATCAAAATCCATTTGAATTGTCAACAATGCTTAAAACCTTTTACCTGCAGATGCACTAAAAATAATGTACAGAACATTAATTCATCCGTAGCTTCACTATGGCACTGCAACGCTTCCGAAGCCTAACTACAGATTGTTAAGGAATAATTTAAAATATGGTTGATATTTAGTTATTTTTCAACCGGTCAAACGATTCTGACCAGTAATGTACATGCATAAATAATATATGGTGTCGCAACATGTTAGCATTACCTAAGATTGGTTAACCATTCACGTTCACTGGTGCATTTGAAAATTTATTATTCTTCGTTCTGGATGCACTAAAGTTGCTCTGTAAAAAATTTCACCAGTTGGCATGACAAACCGTATTTTTTATGTTTTGAAGCTGGAGTTATATCGATTAGAACAAATGGAGTCTGTATTCGAAGTTTTCTTCGCACAATACTGTAATCCATTATGGGCTGTTTAACAATCAAACAAAATTAAGAAAGTTATGGAATGATCTACACCTGAAAATACTGCTACGGAAAGTACTTAAGCCGCCTAACAAATCAAATCAATCAAAGCTAAGTTGAACTGCACTGGATCAGGCATAGGAATGTTGTGCATTCAGAAGATGCTGTGAAAATTTGTCAAAGTTATCAAATTTTAATGTTTTCTGAAAATTTAGCGACTAATTCTAACATATTATGCGTTGTTGATATCTAATAATACCTATTTCTTATTCATGTTTATTCATTCCACTAGACATGGCGTAGTTAAGTTTAGCTGAAATCCTTTTTTGTGCTCTCCATTGGAGAACATCTCAACTTATAAAACACTATTTTTAATCATCTATTCACTTCAACTAGAGGCCAAATCGAGTCAGTTAAATTTTGCCTATGTAGACCTAGTGTAGTTTAAATTTTAATGTTTCTGCAGGCTTTGGGAAGCCAACATGCTGCAGGGGAAGCTGTGCAGCATCAGGTCCCCATTGAACAACTAACTCTGAGAAGCCGCCAATCTGGAGCGCTTGTGGGAGGCACAACACGGGCCTCAGAGCACAGAACAAATTTCAAATTGACGCCCAAGTTTTCTTTCCGTGAAGCCGGTCTTAGGAGGATACAAAGAACATGAAAGAAGTCTTATGTTTGCTGTTGTTGAAAACCCGGAGCTTCAAGGGTGAAATACAGTATTAGTTATCTAACGCACATCTGCTACGCACAATTTCATTTTCACGTACATAGTGTATTTGACATAATTTATTAAACATGATGTGAATCGATTTCAAATTTTTCCACATTTTTGAACAGCAGTGTGCTGAGGAGCACATTTCTCGCAGCAATCTGCATTGTTCTTTGATCAAAATTTTTCTGATGTGTTTCAATTCTGGTCCACATTCCAAGGACACGAGCAGATAACTCGCGCGAAAGCTCGGTCCATACTAAGCCGATGGCAAAATAATGTCAGAAAGGGAAAAAAATACGATCATATCAGCAAAAACCGCAAGTTCACACTCATGCAACAGGAGTGTGATCAATGAACAACAGCTGTAAGCAAATGCCGAGATTCACAAACATGAACAGTGAAAGCTACAAAGACAATTGGAAATGCCTACGGTGAATAAAATTAATCATTTGTGTAGTATTATACTAATGCATTAAAGACTAATTACAAAAGAACAGTTTAGCGCACTTTTAAGGGGCATAAATTTATCAGGATTGGATGATCACTCTTGAAAATTAAAGTAAACGAGCAAGCAGCTAGCAAATTGAGAATGATTTAGCAGTGCTTTTAAGACGATATAAAGTCAGTTCTAGATATCAAAGTAGAGGAGAAAATTTACGTTTTTCGTACTGGGCACATCAGAAATGCAATTAAAATTTCACATTTGACAATAGAGACAAAAAGGCTGGAAAGAACCCGATTGGAGGATTTTGAGAGTAAGCACTGTACAAACAAATTTATTTGTCATGTAGCAAAGGGATTGAATATTATAGCTAATATTTGAATGGTGAGGCTAATAGACACTGCCAACGGCACAACTTGTGCCATCATTAAACTTATTTATTAACTACAGAGGTATGAAATCCATTCTGGCTGAACTGTGTTTTATTACATCTAGGGATGAAACTTCACTTATATTTTAGAATAGGCCGGAGGGACTTTTTCTTAATTACTTTAATCTAATCACAAGGCGACTGCTCTCTTCAAATGTTGAAAAACAGCCTTCTCGTGAAAGAGTCTGCGCCTTAAAATGTTGGCGAGTGAAGCCAACTGTAAAAGCTTACAGAAATATTTCGGAAGAATTCACAAGTCAATCTGAACCGTAGGAGATTTCTGATCATGCTAGCTCTTCAAGACTGTTTTGAGCTGAAGACGGCCGAGCGGCATTTTTCGGCGGAGACCAGGGTGCGGCCAGCATGCAGAGCGCCCCAACTTTGGCAAAGCCATCGCCGTCGAGCCTAACTCCCCTCGGTCTGAGCTGAGACAAGGCGACTCCATATCACCAAACTTCCTGTGATTTTGTCATGCATGGGTCCCGAGTGCTCTTCTTTTGATTATTTTCGAAGTGTTAGGGCGAAGGCTTTTTAAGTTCACTTTTTCTTCGCATCCACAATGAGAGCAATGTTTAGGGATGCTTATTTTGAAGTTAAATGGCTTCTTAAGTTTTAGCGAGGGGAGGCCCACGGTACAAGTAAAATCAATAGAGGCCCCTGACCCCACACGCAAACTCCTCAATTCTCAGAAACTGTTTTCATTCCGGAATGTGTTCTGAAGTAATTCAATTCTGCTTGTCTTAATTTCTTATTGTCACCTCTGCAATTCTGTAAAACGCACAAAAAAGGGCGATATTATTCGTAGATTGTATAAATGAATGGATGTTTCGAAGAATATACATAAGAAATTGTAGTTTTCTTTTCATGATCTTTGTTAATTTCAAGGTTTAAATTTGAACGCCAGGGAAACTTGCGCCGTATACGCAAGTTATTACATATGCGAGAGCGAAACCTACAAGAAAAAATTCGCTGTCAGAGCAACGGGTGATAAACACCTCGGAAATTTGAGCTGTATTTTCTGTACATTTTTTTCAAGAAAAGTCACTCGCAGAGTCCATCCTAATTTCCATGTTTCCCCTTCGTGCCTGCAACCTTTTTCAGACTTTTTTCCTAGCGCGATCATTTTTCAGAAGTCGTTTCTTTTCCTCGCCGTATGAAGTTGGGAAAGTTGAGCAAGGGTGGCAAAATCAATTAAGTCTTCCAATTTTCCCCTTTGAACGTCCTTTCCACAGTTCCGAATTTTTTCCGATGCTAAAAGCTAATGACTTCCTCCATTTTTTAATGTTTCATGATCTATGTATCTACACCAGCATGTAACCAAAATTCGTTGTTTATTTTTTTCATATTTCTCTTCTAAATATAAAAATATTTAATGGATAGATTTTTATTCACTGTTTTCATTCAACATGAACGAGTTCGAGTTCACCTCATTTCATAGGGCGACCGATTCGAGAGAAATGTGTTATTTTTTGTTCATCTTAAAAAGTCATTCTAAATTTGCCATGCGAGATAACTTTAAAAAATCCGTTATCGTGAGCCATTCACTAGAGAATTATGAGAGCACACACGCCCTTGTAAAGACTGAACTCCCTGGCAGCCTATGCGCAGCGATCGATATTTCCGGACCCTGCGAGCGTCGTCTCCCGAATAGAGCCTAAAGCTCCGGCTTTAGAGTCTTCCTTTAAGTTGCCTAAACTCAGGCACTATGTAGAGACATCCCACACTCATAATAAAGACAATAGTTTCTTTGTTGCTGTTAGCTGTGCGAAAATGAACCTCATTCAGCGTCCTGGAAGTTTCTATCGTCTTTCGCACACGTATTTCGTTTGGAGTGTTCGTGCTCTCTGTTACGTTCCGATACCTTCATGTAGAGCATGCGAGTTTGAAAATAATTTGATATTTCAGTTGTAGCATATGAACGCGTCGTGGTCGCTCTTCCGCGTAGATGCCTTGCAACAATGGAAGTGAAACCTTGCTTGAAGAATGATAATTTCAGAAACGAGGTTTTGATATGAATGATAGAAGAAACGAGCTGATTACATTCATAAAATTTGAAGAAATGAGGTTTTGATATAAATGATAGTAGAAGAAATGAGCTGATGATTTGATCAATAATTGAAGATACGAGGTTTTGATGCGAATGACAAAAGAAGAAACGAGGGGATGGCATAAATAAAATTAAAATAAATGAGGTTTTAATATGATTGATAATTGAAGAAATGAGGAAATGGCATACATCATAATAAAAGTCGAAGTGATAATATGAATTATATTTGAAGAAATCAGGTGACATTGTAAATAATATCGTAAAAACACTCGGAAATGCGAGTGACAATCGAAAAAAATAACGGGTTATGTTCGAAAATTGACTAGCAAGATGAAGTTTTCCAGATATTTCCTTGCAGAGATGAGAAGTTTATTTCTGCAAACATTGTTTTTTGTCATCGGATGCCGTGCGAAACAGAAAGCCGCTATTGCTGTTCTGCTTCGGAAGGTAACTTTGTATTTTCCTTGATTTTCCCATTCATTTTACCTCGCCTCAGCACTGCATTGGTGCTATGAATTGATAAAAAGCTGATAGCATCACTCCCAAGATAATTTTGATACTACTTAGAAATTATTTGAGATTATTCAATAAAAGTAAACATGAATACGGTGTTCCATTCGAACCTTCAGGTTTTAATTTTTACCTATTTGATTTTCACACAATATCTCTCGCGGGCTCTCATGTCATATAAAGTCTTTATTTTTAGTCACCGAATACCCTTCTCTTTCAAAAAGATCAAGATACACTTGTGCACGCTCAATCGTAGTGCAAGTCGTTGCTTGCAATCTCAGTCGGTCCCTGTGGAAATTGCGGTCGATCGTTTAATTAAATTGCGCTATAATATGCATCATCGTTAAATTAAGGAACTTTTCTCTACTCACAACGAATGAATTTGAACTTAATATTGATGAAAATACGAACGGGTTGCTTAGGAAGAATCGTTCTATTATCTCACTTTCTCGGGTGTAACTAACAATCATTTCATCCATTTATAATATTTGTTTAAATGGCTTCATTATATCAGTCGAAATTTGAGATAACGTACATATTTAAAAGCACGTTACGGTAGTGTTGCAGAATGGTAGCAAGAACATTACATTCTGCTCGTAAAAATCGAAAACAAAAATTATTTCATTCTGGATACGTACAAGTTTGTGTGCATACACTAGGATTATTGAGAAAAACAATTCAAGCCGACAATTAAGCAAAAGTTTTATCAAGTGAGCTATGTTATGAGAATTATTCTACTCATTAAAGCTTTGCATGGTAGAATCAGTCGTACCTAGAGCAGCGGTAGGACGAGTGCAGTCGTTAACCGCTTCGTGTGCTAGATCGGTTCCAGCAACCAACCGCTCTGTTTTTTTTTTTTTTTTCTTATAATACACTCAATTCATGTGTTTTTTGTAACATGTCTTTCTTATGACACAAATATTTTCCTTGTTATCTGATGCTCGCCCTAGTTGATACCACTCTTTGCGGGAGAGGGCAGTAGAACGGCAGCAAGCATGAACCGATCTAGCGCCCCACACGGGGCAGGACTGTACAGTATATGCAGCCACTGCCGTGAACAGAACAGTTCACTTTAGGTCGATTTGACGTATCTAAAGGAAACGGTTAAGTGGTTAAGTGGCGAAGGCCAGTTATCCCATTCAGGACCTCATTGTCTTCCAACACCTGACTCCGATGTTGGAATCATTACCAGTAAAAGGCTCCGAACCTTCACGGTAATATGCGCGAGTGTATTTCTTAGTGACATGATATTTCTTATGATATTTCTTGGCGAGTTTCGAACTCACCAAGAGGTGAGATCACTATTCACCGGACCTGTACGGAGCGCACCTTACGGAAATAACTGAACTCCTGGATCCGTTGAGCGTATCAGTTGTTCACTTGTTCACAGGTTTGAGTGGAGAATAACTTCTCAATTATGCATAGACAGGCTTAGATTTATCAATAACGCATAAAATGTTTCATTTCAACGGGAGTGAAAAACTCACTTAAGCAGGATTCAAGTCAGAATACTTGATAGCTATAAAATTGTGGTATGAAAATGTGTTATTTGTATTTGCCCGACTAATTATCAATGGCCACCGGCGGTTTTTACTAGTATGGACCACTAACAAATGAAGGCTCGAACGTATATGACTCAGAACCTATCAGGAAAAAAGTCAATTTTTCTTACTCCCACAACATATATGAAAATCGAGTATACCTACCGCCATGCATAGTAAAATAACTATTGATGTAGTGTGATTTATCATTAATTTTTCCCGGGTTACGCTTCAGTTTTCCAGCGTGCTCACCGAGCTCTACACCGGTGCGCAGCGGCGCGTACCTGGCGAATTGCTGTCACGAGATAAAAATTAATTAGGTCTCGTGCAACCCGTCAATTTCTTCATTAAACTTTTTTAATGAACACTCTCGGCTAAACTTTTAACACAGAATTTCTCCCGTGGATTACCAGTTCGTGCGCAATTGTGGAAAATTAACATTGGGAAATTATTATCAAGATTCTGTAACACGCACACAGTGTGGGTGATCAACCAACAAAAACCAAAATCGGGCAACCAACACCCGGTATATTTTCTTATCTACTTGTTATAACACGCTCTATTTGCCCATGCTTGCAAATATTTTCAGCGCTTTATGATGCTCGCTCTAGTTGATGCAGGGGACGACAGTAGAGCGGGTTTTGCTGTAACCGATCTAATGATCTATTTTGCGGACGACTGTGTCGAAATTCAACAATTTCAACAATTCAACTTCGAGTACGTATATGTGTCGCGACTCCTGATTTCCAGGAATGTTTCATCTATACTCATTAATTGTTTCTGAATTTCATTGTAGATTATGGAAGTAGATCATCCCAAAAGTATCCTGATTGAGTAGTAGAGCACGTGTAATATTAAGAGATTTTGATTCAGATTTTCGGAAGTTAAATGGTGTTAATACCTTCGAGTGAACCACTCTAGAGCAGTTCTGAGTCGAGACAAAAATACCAAGAAGCTAAAGTAGAATGGACTAAAAAAGGGGAACCTGCCTAAAAGTGATGCTTGTTTCTAAACATAACAATTACTTATCGCCGTACGCTGAGTTAGGATTTTTCAATGACTTCTTATGGGATTTAATTCATCGGCTTCGTTCATGCTCGCTTGACCGTCTAGCGAGTACCAGAAAAAAGTCCTTGGAGAATTTTTTTAACTACATCACCTTATGCTGTTAGGGGTAATGCTTTCTCTTGAGATGTAGTGATTGCACGGATCAATTTTTTGATTGTCCAATTCGGCAATAATCCGCAATTTACCTGGCACTTTTGCGACATTTGGCAAGGATCAACACCAGCACACTGCCAATGGGCCCGAATTTACGGTCAGTGTGCTGGTGGCAGCGGTGATGGTAGGGTGCGTTGTGCTCCAGCTCTGTAACTCTGAGGCGTGAAGCTCATGAAGCTCGTCTGTGCACTTGTGGTTTCAGCGAAAATATTTTACTTTGTAGTGTTTTGTGTCCGGTGATTTATATATGCTTAGTGAATGCTTATGAACTAAATGAACAAATTCAGTGGTGATTCGGCTCTTTGAAATACTGAAGGCTCAAAAAAGTGTTGAACATATTTTCTCGATACCTGTCGTGAGCGTCCCTCACTTATTATTACCTGTGTCTTCGTTGGCTTGCAAGGTACGTGAATATAAGAGTTCACCTCAGTAGAAGTAAGTGCTGATTGCACCTCACCCTGTCATGCCCACTCAGCAGAAATAAAAGAACACCAAAAGTTTCATGATTTTCCTTCGGAAATCGATGGTTCCGAGACGGATTTGTTTCGCCGGTCATGCTTCGCTCTCGCCCTGTACAAAGAATTACAAAATGCTTCCCAGAATAGCTTCGCTGCGAGAATGCGATTGCTTTTATTGAGCTTGCTTTTCGAACGACATTAAAAATGAAGAGTACTGAGTACTCATCCATCATGTACCTGGTAGACTTGAAATTCGTGGGAGAAATGTTCCAACTAGAAACGGCAGAAACTTATCGTCGGGTGCTAAATTGACACGTTTCGACAGGTGTAAATTCTACCCGTCCTGTTTATCTGCCGACGGATAATTCACTTCTAAGCTCACCCTGCGACCGCTGCAGGTTTCTCAGAAATACGTTAATTATTCCAGGTTAAGAACTCAGGAATAATTTAAATCGCGGTTCATGACCACCCCCTCCAATCTGAGCTCTTTATCACTCAACGTTATTATTTTTTCCATTTCGCTAAAGTCCGTTGGTGTGTTGCATGGCTGTCTTCCTTTTCATAATTGCTTTTTCTTGTCGAACGAGTTATTGTTCACAGTCTTCAGGTTTTTCTTCGCGCTTGAAAGACTTTTCTGTGCATTTTCGGCTGTGCGCCTCTGAGACTGAGTTTGTTGTCGGACTTATCGCTTTTTTTGGCTGTCGTTGCCTGACGAGCTGGGCCATAACTTGCCCTCTTGGCCTCTCCCCACCTCGACTGAGGCTTGCCTGTGTGTGTGCGGTGTCCTTGCGATAAGTTCTCTCGCTCCGTCTCTTCTTCCTCGACGCGCTACACTCAGACCACCTCTGTCTGCCGTCCTTGTATTGTTCCTACGCGTATTTATGATGAAATGACTTCTATAGGTCTGAGAAAAGTTAAGTTTGGCTCATAACTCGGCATAGAATGACGAGGAGAAGTTAAAATTGAATTTTTAAATACCGTCAGAGATGCATTCCCAGCATCATCTGGGAATTCCCCATTGGCTTGGCTGCGTGTCTGCAATGGGGACAGTGAGACAAACAATGGCGTCATGTCGGTTGAAATCATGCTCTTTTAAGACGAGAATGGAAGTTATTTTTTTCTTGGAAGGAGATGAAGTTCATGATTTTAAATTCTATTTCCGACGATGACGCCTTTGCTCAAATGCTACAGGAGGCGCAGCAGTCTCAGCAAGAGACCACATCTATGATGCCACAGGTTATATTTTTTCAGCCCGTTTGACCATTTTTCTCTAGCCACAGTATCTGCCGCTGCACGGCTACCGGCACCCGTCGCTGTCGTAGAAGTATTTGTATTGGCTTTATTCACTTGCTAGAGTGCCCGCTTCAAAACGATTTTGGTTGGACTCGTGCTCTGCAAATATACTGAAATCGGTGCAAGTTGTCCTTCACTTTGCATCTGTTGAAGGTGTCACATTAATTTTCAGGTGCTTAAGCCTGCGATCCTAAAACTGTGCCTGGAAATTACAGTTTGCTTCATTCATATCATATCGTTTATAAAGTAGGTTTGGTGCACTATCTAGTGAAAGAGTTTTTCCATCGACTATGGATAATGGAAACACTCAATAACTTACAAATGGTAGGAGAAAACCCACGCAAGAAGTTGAGCACATTTTTGATGGAGTTGAAATTGCCTTCTTGCGAAAACTAAAGTCGGTTTATAAGTGCCCTGCAGGCTTGTTTCCATATCTCTCCTCCATTAACTGCGTCAGCTGCGGGGTACCAATTATTTCGTTGTAAAAGAGTGAATTTAAAGATGTTTGTTTCGATAGACTAAATTAGGCAAGCTAATGTCCCTGGAGGATACAAGTGAAGGATCTTAACCATGGACCAGCACTAGCACGTTCCTACCGTAAATCAAACACTCTACGGAAGCTGCTCGCCTCCACTGATAATCGTGCCTCAGACGAGTATCTCTTTTGGTGGGTAATGCTATTTGTACCATGACTTTCGCCAGTGGTGTTTGACAATAGGAATACGTTTTGATGCTTTAGCATTCCATTGGATGTGCTAATTTGTGCTGGATTTTTTTCGTATGCGTAGACCGTGTTATTCACTGACTCTTTCGAGTAGAGGGTAGTTCTGAGAAACCTTAGTTTTCATACCTGTTGTGACTGTTTGTGCTTCTCATGAAAGCTTAGTGTGTGTATTGCGAATTGCATATTCTAGAAAAAAACGGTTTGATAATGAATTTCGTGCAGTTTTCGTGCTGTAAATGGCTGTCAATTCATACAAATGCAGAGCTTTACCTCAAACATAAATACTCCAATATTAAGTCCTATGCATTTTAAAAATGGTACTCCATTGTTTCAAATTTACGTTAATTTTCCGAGAATACGCTCGGATGGTTCAATTTCCTCTGAGAGGTGTTTTGTTCTGCTTGTCATCCCCTCTTATGAAGACAGGGATTTTAATCTATCTTTTGTCGTATTAAACCCAGAATGCACGGCTGCATTCCACACACTACTACTGCTCCCAAAATTCGGTGGGCTTTTAAATTCGTTGCGGTTAATCTTACATGGTAATTTTACGGGTGCATGCTCTTAAATTTGATCTTCTTAGTTGTTGGGGTAAAGTTTTACTGATGCACATGCTTCAGGGTCATCATCGCTTGGCAACAGAAGCAGCGGCGAGTCTGAAAATTTAGTTCTGGTTAAATCCAAAGCTGCGGCTGAGCCACGTTTAAAGAAGCTTTGCATGATGAGCTCGTGCAAAACTGCGAGTTCGATGGAGGGTCCGTTAATTGTTAATTTCCAAATGTGCCATTTATGTTACGAGCTTCCGTGCGGGTAATATATATGAAAGTCATCTGCGGAAATTTGCCAAAGACAAAAGCTTTCCTGGAAGTTTATGAGTGAAGCTCGCATTCAGAAAGTTTCGTTATTTGCTTACGAGCTTCTGTAGTCTTGGATCATGAATCAATCAGGAATTTACAATAATGATAATGATCCATGTGTGTTTGTGGGAAAAAAAAGCGTTTTGTTAGTTTTTCCACTTGATTCGTAGTCTGAAAACCTCAGTTTTAATCACAGTTTATTCTATTCCTATAAAAGAATCGTACGTTGTACGATTTTTAATCACATCTTAATTTTAATCTTGAAATTTCTCTTGAATTAAAGCATGGATTTGACTAAACAAACGATAGCATTAAGAGATACCACTGATGGTTCTTAGTGGTGGTTTCAGTGCTTGGTGGATGGTTCTCTTCAGAGGTTCTCGATCTGAAAATTTGGATTGTCGGATTCGTAAGTCATTTACGTGCAAGTCCCCGAGTTAGGGTGTTGTTTCTGATGCAACTTTGTGAAGGATTGTTTTTCAGCAGAAATATATACGATGGTTAATTCGTTGTAGTCAATTCCAGCATTGTAACTTTGTTACAACCTCTTTCACCAACTCTGTCTATTCATTATTGTTTTCATTCTCAATCACATTTCTTTCCTAACAAAAATTCAGCCACATCCTAGCCTATTTGCGGCAGTATTGAGATTCTCGGAAACAGTATCGTGCCTATTTTTGCCTTTATCGAGCCTATTTACACCCGTATACGCTTTGTTTACAGCCGTCTACGCTTTTTTTACAGCCGTCTACGACCTACTTAAGTCCATATCCTAGCCGTCATCACCTTGACATGTCTGGAGATTATGGCGTCCATGCGTTGAGTTTTAACGTCTGCTAGCTAATATTGTAAATTTCTGTAGTTGAAAAGTTTTCTGTCAATGTCACTTGGATGAATTCAGAGTTACTCATTGTCTTGTAATAGGCAAATTAGACTAAACTTGTGGCGAAGTTATCGCTTGAAATTGAATTTTCATTTCTTTGACCCGTGAGCCTCATGAAATATTGAGCGTTTTCTGGGCGAAACCAGTAATGCTGAAAAGCCCTGGCATTGGTTGTTGCTTTCCGAGCGCGCAGTCGGCCTCTCGATCGCCGCAGACAATGCCTCTGGTACTCAATAATTACTTTTGACGACCATCAATTACGGCTCGCTGGGCGACGGACGCCTCACTTTTCATCCTTCAGCGAAATTATTCAAAGCTACGGCAGTTGTTTGCGGCGGTGCTCATGCCCGAGAGGAGCTCTCAAAATGCTGTTGAGGAACGCGCATGCACATTGTGCGTGCTACTTTATATGGTAATATGATACCTCAGCCAGCCATCATTCATCGCTTTAATGGCGACCCGTCATAGTTTACAGATCATCTGTTCTTCCTTTTGTCAGGACCTGCTCTTATTTGCGCCCGTAACTTTGATGCCACAGCAACGCTGGGAAAAAAGTGACATATGGCGCCCCAGGTTGGTTTTGTTCTGCTGTTTCGCAGGGGGAAACCTGGCCGCGCTCTGCCCGAGCCCCGCCTCAGCTCGCTACTGAGGGACGAGGAAACCTTAATTTATCTTACCCATTGGGACGATTTTCATGATCACTGTTTAAGATAAATATCATTCAATTTTATTTTTCCTGAGCTAGAGAATGAACGAAATTCAGTGGTGGATAATGGTTAATCATTCGAGAGGATTTGTGCTTCTCAAACTCTTTCTATTTGCCGCTCTTAGTAAAATGTAAATTCACTCCAAATCTATTTCCATATACTTTAGGTTTGCAATTAAGTCAAGTCTTGAAAAGTACTCTTAGTTATCATAAGGATTAGTGCGCAAAACACTAATTTTTAGGCGTAACTTCTTAGTTAGTTTTACTTGTGGCACAGATAATTGTTTCATAGTTTTATTCTATACCATTCACGTCTCACTGACGGCAATGTCAAGAGGTGTACTTCGGTGTCTGCTCTCCCTTTAATCCCACTCTTTTACCAGGGACAATTGTTACGAAGCGTCTCTCTTTCACGATACTGCGAGTTTGATTTTTATTTTATTTTACTTCGTTTTCGTTTCTCTGAAAAGTTATGCATGCGCTTTGATTTGTCTGAGCTATTGACGTGTATAAAGATTTCATTTCTTATTTCTACATGACTTTTGCACTTCAGTGTGAGCTCTTTCGAAAGTTTCTATTGTGCACTTACGAGCAAGAACTTATAGCATTTCATTTCAGCATTCACGTACTCGTATTATTGAAATCGCTTAATTTTTAAATTTATTACCTTTCGTTTTTAAATGAGTGAATTTATTGAGTTAAATTTCTTTATTGACCCACGCATCAAAATTCACCGTGAAATGGGAGATTTTTCGTCACTCACAACTTGGTGTCACACTTCGTTCAAGGGTGAATGGCTGTGTTCACCTTTCGTTTGCAGTGTAGCTAACATCTATATTTTCGGTCAAATTTACTACCAAGGGTAAGTAAAATTTGATAATTGCTTAACAAACCTGTCAAATATTTTAGAAGCACAGCATTCCCAGTTTCTTGCTTCGCATTAATTAGCAAGTCATGAATATTTAGCAGAACGTAAAACGTTCATCCCGTATTTTACATGCCGTACGAGGAAACGAAAGACTTTTGAATAAACCATGATATAATGTTGGTTTTGCTAGAACAATCTAAAAAGCGACCATCCGCTCCGTATGCGCAGTAAAATGCAATTCTCGGGGAAAAACACAACTTTGTGCTGGGGAATAATTGTCACTGGGGGCAACTTCTGAAGAGTTGCTGCCCTTAATTACTGTACTCGATCAACAAGTGGGAAGGTCTTGCTAGTGCCGGGAGGTTTTTCTCCTTCTCGCAAATGAGCACGCAATCGTCTTCCCTGCTCAGCTCTTTGTCTGCACGTCGCACAGCGTGTGCCCTGCTAAATATGGTGTCGCACCTAAACTGTGTCCCTGGCCATCGTGGCAATATATTCCGTTATTTTCGCTCATAACAATATTTCTGCCAATGAATTTCAGAGGGGACATTCTGTTGCAAGGTTCAATTGAAGTGGATGGTGACTTTTATTTGTTTTTTTGTTAAGCCTTTACGCGAAAACTATATCTACTGAGCAACTTATAGAAAATGTAGATCCATAACCGATTTTGGCGAGTTGGAGAATTCTGCGTTGCATCGACGCCGGCGAGAGAGAAGCACCCTGAAATTGTTCCTATATTTAGAGGCTCAATTTTTGAAGCTGGTCGTTCCAGCTACAAGACGCTCGAATTTCAGGCTCGCGTGAATGTGTCGGCATAGAATCGTTCGCAGATGCATAGAAGCAGATGGCTGCATTTTTACCCATTCTTGTACAATAATTCTGGAATATGACAAGTCCTTTTAAAGTACGTCTCTCCACTGATTTGAATCTTTGGTGTAAGACATTTTATGACAACCGAACTATCATGTAAACTGTGACCTCCTTAAGTATTCCTCAACTTAAAAAGCTCTTGCATGAATCAGTTTTCTCGGCTCAAAATGAAACTTTCAAGTAGCATTTTTTGCAACTTTATCGTGAGTGGCCCCTCATATGTACAATACGATCTTTCTGTTGTTCTCTTTCGTGTTACAATGAAAAGGTGTCCGGTAACTCACATGCTCCTGCACTGATTCGTCGTAAACGTTAGCAGAGAGTTTAATTCTAATGACTTGTCAGTAGTAAAAGTTTTAGCAGCTGTCTCTTTAGCAGGATGCAGTGGTACAAGTTACTATTGCAAATGAAGAAGTGCATGTCAAACGTAAGTTTATAGGTCACGCATCACCTGCCAGCGTCTCATAAATCGTTGTATTTTACACTCAAGAAAATTTGCACTATCTGCTTGCTTTACACTACTCTAATGACTTATCAACGCAATTGTCAATTGAAAATTGTGTTTTATGTGATAAATTTTCATTCTATGAAATTATTATTACAGTTCTTATCGGACAGTATTGTCTCTAGTCATTTTATTTTTGAGACGTATTTAACAATGAAGTTCGAGTACTTTGAATTAAATCGCTTGTCTAATGTATAAGTTAAAAATATTTCGCAGAGATATAACGAGCACCAAGTTGTGTCGAAATGTTCATCATTAATGAGCGGCCTTTTTGGCCGTTGTTTGCCGTTTTCATGCTGTGGCGTCAGCATATTATGCAGCTTCCAGAGTTTCCGTCGCCTGCTGCAGCATATTGGCATCAAAATTTCATGCTGCGTCTCTGACCGCTGGAAAGAGATTTATGCAAATCATTCACGATTGAATTTTTGTGGAATTTCTTCAAAGTCTTCCTTTCATTTACTTCTCGCTGTCAAGTTTATTGTCTCGCACTGAAAATTCCGTCCCTCATCAGATTTTTCTGGGGTGAGACCCTCGTTTTTGCTCGTGCGACCAGAGGAACACTCGCTGC
>VOMN01074546.1:0-11973 GCA_014899125.1 Orchestia grillus
ATGCTGGGAGTTATTTCCGTAGACTTTAAATTATTTGCATTTACGGACACTCGTATATGTGTATAAACATACACACTATCCATATATATATGTATCGTTATTTCATCACAATGCGAATAACCTGGAACATGGTAACCCGATTGTGTATTTTGTGTACGCTCTCGTGAAAATAAAATTCAGTACGTAAAGTATGAAGTCGTATAGTATCAGATACACAATTTAATATTTATGTTTTAATTCACTAATTCACGTACGTGAAGAGATGTAACTACCGTACTCAGTACGATATTTGCGATACTTTCTTTTCAATATCACCCTCTGTGGAGTGCTGACGGCTAGAAATGAACGGAAATGACCTCCAGGATTAAAGTATCTCGTTTACCACCCGTTGTTGGAGTAGAAGAAATCAAGAGTATGAAATGCTCCGACTTTTTATTACGACTCACGCCTGTAAAATCCAAAACAGGAAAACGAGTTTGTGTTTGTCATGAAGTTACGCGTCATAATATAAAAGCGTAATGTAATATATTACACCATGGTACCACTGTTGTACATTGTAAATTATATTTGAGAGTAATCTTCAAGGATAAAGTAATGTACTATCCCATGGTGCCACTGTTCTTCGTTGGAAATATATTTTAAGTGAAATTACAACGGTGTGATGAATTTTCCGAGGTAAACTTTTCAATTATAAAAAAGAAGATCCGAATTAATTTACACTTTGCCCACACAAAGACAAACGAGTTAACTTAACTTTGGAGCACGAGTCGAACGCTCGTATTCTAATTACCACGCAAACATGCTCGTGCATTGTCTAAGGTTATCCGCTAGAAAAAATTCTTAATCCTGAACTATTACTCCTGAGTAACTCCTGTGGACCTTAAGGAGCACAAACAGAGCAGTATGATTAACCGAGCCAAACATCGGTCCGCATACTCTTCAACACTCATTTTCTTTTACATATTACTGTGGGAAACCAGTTAGTGGGTAACATTCAACATGAGAATGTGAGGCTCAGGCATCCTTTTCCAAATGAAACGTTCCGTAGTTCCGTGAGTCAATTTGCACCAACTGGGAGTCGAACCCTGGTTTCCCGGTTGTTAGCCTAACGCGGTACCAGAGCGTCATGGAGTCTACCATCTCCATGACTGCTCGAAGAATACATTTCTATCTTGAAGGCTCAAGATATAAATCATGCACTCATAGCATCTCAAATTGTACGTGAATGAGCTACATCAGCAATGCGTGTGGCGAACACTGCATCAATGCAAATCTGCGTCAGAATGATTCAAATATGATGCTGACTCATTTCTGCCCGCAGCGCAAATAGTAAAGAGCAAAGCTGTTCCGTCATTTCAGGTATCAGTCGAGCTCATTCGCTAATCTAGTACATGCATCGCCCTCGACGTGTGAAATATGTTCACTCCTAATACCATGATGACGTTGTTGTTCGCATTATTCATTCAAATTCTTTGAACATTATGAATTTCTTCTGCACCCTTTTTACGTATTACAGAGAGTATCAAGATGTTACAGGTTTTCAGATAGTTTCAAAAAAAGTATCCCGTGCTAGATTTTATATTTTTGTTTTAATATCCAGACGGGAAGAAGCGGCCTCTAATAGCTACTTCAGGCATGGTTATGATGCGTCGTCATAATCACTGCTTGCTTTAAAAAATAAATATAACTTCAATTTAAATTCAATTTTTCAGCCTACCGTAGTAAATTTTTATGATTGGCAATTTCATTCAAACTTACGCTCACCTCCAGAATGTTGAAGACAATGATGTATCTACAATACTCTTCCATCACACAAAAAATTGCATCATCGGAATGAATATCTCCAGGCAAATCACAAAAATTTTATCTTGTGCCCATCCCTACACACTGTACAGGCAGCGACCCCACACCCACCAACCACAGCCCAAATTCATCCCCACACGCGGCCCAAGCAGCAATCCTATGAACACCCCATCAGCCCCAGCTCAAATCCCTACGAAGAAGCCCTCTTCTCTCCCAGATCAGATGAGAGTGTTTCGGGGATGATCCAAGGACGGGAGATCCCGGGACCTCCTCCCTCGGCACGCTCCTGCATGTCATCTGCTCTTTATGGGATCAACGGCGAGTGAAAGCACCGCTGGCTGCATCTGATTCGGCGTCAGTCCCGAGGCTTTCAACAAGTACGCTCTAAGTACAGTAGGAGTTGTGTTTCACTAAATTCAAAACACTTCATTGTATTTATAATCCCACTGGGCTTTGGTGTAAAATTTGGTTCGTAGTTTTTTAATGCCTTATATAACCAAGCGTTGTTAGACATTTTCAACTCAAAAAATAAGTTGTCACGGTGACAGTTGGTCACTTAATCTGCTTTTCAGATATTTGGAAGTAAGCGGAGCTCAAATCTGACGCATGTACCCAAAATTTATGTTGAATTTCATTTCACAATAAAACTCAGTACATTTTTCTATGACGAAGTAAATATGCGACAAGGTAGAAGGGTGGTGACCCATGTAATGCATAACGTGATCAAGTTGAAATTGCAAAGTAACTTTTATTGGAAGTAACTTTTATTTTACCTTATGGGCATTCGTAAGTCGAAATTTCAATTCAAAATGGGTGGTTAACATCCCACTCCTTCAGCAACTATGTGAAATTATTCAAAATAATTGAACCTTGATGTATAGCTATTTGTTCCACCACGGGTGGAAATTATCGCTCATCACAAGTCACGGGTGTCAGTGATGAGTGCAGCCTCATTGAGATTTTCGGCCCCAGCGATTGCGCAGAGAATGTATTTTCTCTTGCTCTTAGCTGCCTTGAACACGCACTTTTTTCAGTGTTGCAAGTCTGAGAAAAACATCGAGTTCCAGAAATTCAGAAGCAGCTATTGAGCAGCGGAGGTGTTTGTGGCGCTCGTCCTGAAGCCCTTCACTTTCACTTCAACTCTCTGAGAGCCGAGGCTGCTGCTCCTAGGCTGGGGGGGTTACAGTAATGGAATTTAGCGCCACGCTGTACGTGCATATTAAATGCTCTGACATTGCTTCCAAAATGTGAGGCGGGGAGGTGTCTTACAGTGAATGTGAGATTGATAAAACGTGATATCGTATTAGAACAGCGTTAGAACAACAGCTTAAAAGAGGGCAAAATCAATTTTCATGGCCGAAATTTTCAGTTAAAATTTTACGTATTGTGTCTCTGGACCATATTTAAATATCAGTTTTTTGTTTTGTTTAGTCACTTGTAAATAAAAAAAGCATTTCTGAAGGAATAAGTAAAATACATTCGTGCTACAGCATCGTCATTTATTAATGGATATAATATAATACGCGAAAACGCCAATTCTACGTAATCCTATCCTGGACCCAAAAATTTTAAGAGAATAGAAAATTCAGTACACGTGTTTTGAGGTAAAAGCTCACTAAGGTCAGAGCTCGGTTATTTGAGAGGGCAGGCGGCTTGTTTCATAATAAAAATTGATATAGTAAAAGCGTCATTGCTATTCACCACACAACAGCAACATTTCGCTGCCTTGAATGTAAACTCTAAAGACGCGGTCCATCAAGCGGCTTATCGAAATTAATCTTACGCTTTTCCCGGTGCCAAGCACGGTGCGCGGCCTGCCTCTCGTGCCGCATGACTCCTGCTCACCGTCACTGCGTCGGCCCCAGCACCACGTCCGACGGTTCAACGCGACGTGCTGATGGTGGTGGCGACGTAAATTTCTGCTTCAGAAGTCATAAAGCGCAAGATGAAGCGTTGTTCCGATTTTGGCGTCGTGCCCGAATAAATCTATTTGCACATTTGCAGGCGTTGGTACATGTGATTTCGCTTCGAATTGGTGTGTTATTCTACGTCATAAATGTTTGCCTCAAGTTTACTTGCCAATAAAATCATAATAAAATTCCTTCACTGTTTCTAAGGATATTGGCTATGAGGTTTGAGCGACATGGTGTGCATGCTTGAAACACAATGTATCCGTTGTTTGTTCGAAATGTTTTATTTTTGTTAACGAGCTCCAGTACCGAACCGAAGAATTTATTCAGAAAATAAAGCTGATCCTGAAATTTGAACTGTTAGCTCAAACTGATGCTTATATATACGAGAATTTTCGTGGATGCAAGGGAGTATAAAAAAATCCTAATCGTAGCGTATAAGCTGCATATAAACGGGCAAGTACTTATTGTTAAGTAACGAAAAATTTCACGATGTCCAAAATAGTCAATGTGAGGTACTGAAAATATGCTGCATGCCAAAACCCGTCTTCAGGCACTGAATTCAACTGTGCCCAAAGACCATAATACAATGGTGAAGTACAAACGTTCTCTGCAAAGTGCCAGCGGCTCCTGAGTGCGAGGTGCCCAAGCCGCCTATCCCTCGCATGCCTGGCACGACGCCAGCACAGGGACATCTGTCTCCACTGGAAGGAAGATCCAAAATTCCATGAAATAAAAGAATGAATCTCAGAAATTTGGACCGTGAGCGCAAGCGGCTGTTCTGGCCACAAGTCTTCTCTGACAAAGAACATCTTTTTGTGATGATTCTTTTGAAGGAATTATCGCGGACGGCTAAGCGACTCGAAGTGTTTTAAGGCAAAGGAGAGAGCCCTCCCTGCAACTTATCTCAAGGATTTATTAGCGACAACAAATTTGGGAGAATTTTTGGTTGGGTCTAGGACCAGATTGCAGCTGGAAGGCTTCTTCCAGGAGCCGTAGCTCGGTACTTGTGCTGAAGAATTCTGATTTTTCACTCCTCCTTAAATATTTCTTTGTTTAGGGAGTTGGATTAAAAGTAAAATTCATTTTACATACTGTTGTTTTCGGGAGACAAAATAAAGTTATTTCAAGACGAAAGTATGAAAACTTCCCACGAATATTCAGCACGAATCACTATGTTATGGTTTCATTGCAGAAAATTAGTTTCTCTAAATAAATCCAATGTTGTTCGTTAAACTCGCTTAAATATGGTAAGTTAAAAATCATATGGAATTTAATTTTCGTTGCATTGACGGCTAGTGGCTTTAGCTAGGCCGTCAGCTTTAGCTAGGTCGCCTTCGGGACTTCTATTTTTTACTCATTTTGCTTCTTTGCCTTTGCATGCCTTCTTTTCTAATTGTTCTTTATTTTTTCTTCCTCTTCTTTTCCAACTTTCTGTTTGTATGCGCGGGGAATTGAGTGTAAGAACACACCTACGAATGGATTTCACGATTTCTAAATCCTTTCAAAACGTTCCCTTCTTTTTGCTCTTTGGATCACATTTCATGTTGATTAGGAACTTCAAACTTATTAATAATCTAATCTTGAATAATTATTCGATATTAATCATAAAACAAAATTGCCGCGGTATAATAGTCTTGGCACGAGAGATATGTGAGGCGGCTTCGTAAATATTTAGTAAGAATTTTGTAAATGAAAAAGAGAAACTCTAATTAAATGGCAATACGCAAAATAATTTTGGAACCTGCTTAACTGCACGGTAATTGTTACACAATTTCGTCATACCATTGCCATGACGAAAAAAAGTTGGCAATACTAGCATTTTCGAAAATAATGCATACAAAAACTTACAAGAAATTAAGCGTGCACTTCTGTGAGGTCAACAAATTCAATCTCACTTGACCGTATATGGAAATTTTTCAGGAGATGATGAACTTATTTTCTCTACTGCAGGGACTCGAATTTTGTTCCACTGTCACACACAGGGGTGACGAAGGTCCTGTGAACGTGGGAAAAACAGCTGATCCTGTTCTGACAAGAGCTCTACCGCCAGTTCGCTGGCACCTATCTCGCGCTCTCCCTCTGACACTCTCCTTCTCTACCTCCCTCTCCATCGCTCCCCTCCACTCGCAGCTTACTGAAAGTGGCGCTCTAGAATGCAAACATCATCGCTCCAAGCTCCATGTATTTGTTCCCTGCTGTGCACCTTGTGACCAAACACACTCTGTTTATACGGCACTCGCAAAATTGCTTGCTTAACCCGCCGACCAGAAATAGTCGAAGCTTGATTCTTTTTATCGACCGCTGAGTTATCCCCTGAACAAACTCCGAGTGAGCCTTTAAGCCAACATAACTGGGCACGGTGGCTCTCAGTTGGTCCTGCTCTCAGTTTCTCAAGCTTACTAGCAGCAATAAAATTCTTACCCGCGCATGCTGACCACGTTTCCGGATGGACGTTAGTGTTCGTTCGACTTCTCTACAAACTCTACTGCGTTATTTTGTCATTGCGACACACATCCGCAATGCTCGTTAACTGTCAGCTATTGCATCGCACTCAGTTACGCCATCTTAGGGAGAATGCTTTGCAAGCCAGAACTAACCTTATTGCAGCACACCCTGTACCGCAGCAACCATTCGCCCGGCCTGGGCTCCACGGTTCGTGAGCTGCACGGCTCCGATAAAACCTAGCGGCCGTGAAAGCACGCCTCTGCGCTGACGCACCCGCCCAGGGAAGGAGTTCGGTCTGCGCTGCTCCCAGAGTTGCTTCTTTGTCCGGAAATGCAGTCCAAGTAAATGCCAGATGAGGCTTAGAAGTATTCTTCACCTTGCGCAGGGAATGTTGTCGAAGTATACGAGTATGAAGGTATTTATGTGTGCTTTGACTTATGTTTACCTCATGAGGTGTTTATCAATTTGAACTTTCTAGCAATGGTACGCTGGTGTGATGAGGTTACATGTCATGAAAGCTTATGCGTTTCTGATGATTTTCTCTCAATTTGGATTCTAAAATGCTGTATAGATTTTTAAGATCAGCTATTTGAGCTGTCGTGTATTACAAACAAATTCATTCGATTCTTCATCCGTTTCTTACGCTGCAATTCTTTTACTAAAATATTATTCATTCATATCGTCACCGATAAATCAAATTCATTTTCCTTCTGAAAATTTTCTTCAGAATGAGTCTGCAAACTTAGGACTGTACGTAGAATACAAAGTCATCGATGCACCGTGGGGCAAAAAAAAGTCATCTCTCATTCGAGAAATAAATTCACGAACTTACCTCGATGCAGTCGTCGCCGATGCTTTGGGACTGAAAAGGCAGAAATAACGAACTGAAGGTGCGAGACATTTTTCCGGAAGATATTTGCAGAACTCAACTGGGCGTAACGAAGAAATTGAACTCAGAGTCAACTGAGGACTGCTTCTCAAATCAAAAAAGAAATTTTGGTGTATGTATAGTTGTATACGAAGTTGGAACAAATGCCGCTATGAATTTTTTACAATTTTTGCAAACACAAACTGGGAAGAAAAAATCAATATCGCGCTGAGTATTTGTAGTTTTTAGAGCACTTGAACTAGTGCGAATGTTATCGTGAATTCCTAGGTAGCGCTAGATCGCAGTCCACATAAACAAGTCTAGGCAGGCGAGGCAGGGAGTGGATGTCGTAGGTGACGGTCTTCTAGGTCTTGAATACTCAGATTGATTCAAATGAAGTGACGTATTGTTCGCTACAAGCTTTTAAAACGTAATAAAAATTTTACGCTGGATGGAAGAATGGGATGATCAATTCAATTTAAAACTATAAAATTGTGTCTCTCATCAGTGAATTACCTAACCATAAAATATCCATGCCAGCATCGCAAATTTGTAGTTTCCATTTTTTAAATACTTATTTTTTGGAAAGCATTTTCTTAAATTTCCTAACCTACTACTTCGTCATTTACTCGCTAAAAAAATGTTGAAAAGTGACGCGCTTCATCTGAAAACTCATTGCTTTCTTATCCGCTATAAAGTTCTTAATTTTGGGCCCAGTCGGCCAGTAAATTGTGATGTAACGAGTAGACTGCGCTCCTCGCTTGCGACCACAACCTCTCTCGTAAATGTAGAAATAAGTCGCTGCTTCAAGTATGTCCATGATGGAGATTTCCGGCGTAGATTTATACAGCAGTAGCATAGTGTAATAGTGAGAAAATTGAACATAGAGTTCAATTACACCATATTATCTACTTTCCACACAGTTTTTATCTAATCAAGCTACACGCTTAATAGATGATATAGCACCGTAGATTGTTCTATTTCGAGTGTGTGAGTTAACACATTTAATAGAATCAAAAAGTGGACTGATGCCATCATAACTTGAGCTTTTGTAGAATGGATACGCTATGCTTGGAGCTTCCATCTGAGATTTCCTACCGTGAACAGATAGCCTCAGCTCTTCTCGAAGTGTCTCGATGCTCGCTCTAGAGGTTGTTTCATGATCTTTAGTCGCCACAATGCCATCCTTATGACTGATTTTGTGAGTCAACTATGTAATAAGGTTAGCTAGAGCTTTGAAAAGTGAATTCCAACGCCTTTTTTAGTTGTTTTCTTACGTTCAACTTTGCAGTTAACTACTTCTTAGGATTAGAACTACTCAGTTATCATATAATGTAATAATGTGCATCAGGACTTGTGCAAATTTCCAAATTTAACAAGTTAAATCATATAGCTGAAAGAAAAAGTTTACTTGCATGGATGTATTTACTCAATAAGAAAGAAGAGAAGAAATGAAAGAATGAAATATATGTACAATTCTAAAAAATGATCAGAATCCAGTCGTTTCGTACCGTTGAAATAGCTCAGTCGCCAAGTTTAATTTAACCATGGAACCTCATCTCTGGATACGTTCATCTCACGCCCATGTTCGGCGACGGAGTCACGCATTGCTGACCCGCAGTTTCTTATGATCCGCGCCAAGTTTCTGCTTCCTGCGCGTTGTCGAAGTTTTAGCCAAGCAATGCTGTATTCTCGCGGGAAAGTCGGCAGGACCGCCTCTTTTTATCTTTTCTCTTCCAGTGCCTGCGTATTGGAGAGTTCTAGAACTGATACTTCGTATTCGATTGTATTGATATTCTGTGTTTCGTAGGCCCAATTCTTCGCACGTTTTCTCATGAAAATGTGTAAGTCCGGTATTTATATGACGTGAATTTATGAATGAGCACTCTCAGACAAGATGGGTTTGAAATAGCAACACCAGGGTGGGTAGAAGGTTGACTGAAAACTAGATGTATTATGACTGAAGTTTCAAGACTGTGACCACTTGTCGGTCTGTTCGAGCCCTGTTCCTTATTTATTGTTGCATGCCCACGCCACCTGTTACTTACCATGCCACTTCTGGGACTTTGAGAATACACACAATTATTGATTTGTAAGCGTTGTAAATTAGAAGAGCCGTTGGCCTTGAAACAATGAGTTTTAATATCATAAGCCTTAGAAATACTTCGCTTTCAAAACTTACCTTTACGTGTGTCCCATGCCTAATGGGGTGAGCTTTTCGCCATACTTGCTTTCTTTCGCGCCCGTTGCTGGAGTTTACTTATCACTTCCTTGCCTCCATGCATCAACTCGAGGCCTCAAACTTGGGCTATTCACCGGTGAAGTTTATGGCAGCAGCTCGAACTCCACTCCTCCTTCGAGTCGCGGCTCTTATTCAGTCCAGCTCTCGGGCAGTTTTGAGAAGCAGTTCCTAATTCTGCTTGAATTTGGCGCAGGATAAATGAACGTATAACTCAAAACGAGAGCTGATGAAAAACCGCTCGGTCATCCCACAGGAAAAATACGTTCGAAGGTTGTTTTGCAAAATGATTCTTAAGTTTCAGCGTAAAATTTGAACGTGTCATAAAAGTGTAATACAAGTACATGAAGATGAACTTTCAATGCTAGATTTAAGGTCAATAAAATATATACAGGTCATTTTCTTCATACAATCGAAAGAATTTTATATTCACTAAAAATTTTCAGTACCAGGGTGTAAAATTCAGAAGTAGCCGTAGAGACTGCGGCGCAGCGAGGGTGACCAGCACTAGCCAATGAGCAAGTCGGCCGTCATACCTGATGCTAAAAAATAATTTCAGAATAAAATCATATTTGAAACGTTTGGTCAAAATAAGTAAGGAAGATCCAGTTGAGCTACATTAAACATTACAATGCTTGAAATCATCTTCGAACGTCTCGGCCATTACCCATCTTTAATAATAACAAAATGTGTCTGGAAAGTCACAATTAAAAGAAAACTTTTTTCATATGATCTAAGACTTGCTCACAGAAAATGCCATAAACTAGAAAAGCCGCTTATTGAGATTGCTTCAGCTCCCAGTCGATTTTCATAGATTTAATTTTGTAACGTAAAATTCATGACGTCATCCGTAAGACCTGGAAGTATTGAAAAGAAATCATTATAAAAAAAGATAGGACTCGAAGACACAATAAAAAAAAGACACAAGTCGAAGACACAATAAACTCCAGTTACGACCGCCAGCGTTATTGGTTGTGCCAGAGTCGAGTAGAATGAACAACAGCTTTTAATTTAACATCTGAAAATGCAGGTGCCAGAGATCTTTAAAATTTTTGAAAATGAAATTAAACTGTGATTTTAATGATAAATGAAACATTTCAGCATAACTCAACTATCACAGCGTTAACTGCAATACGAGCTATTTTTGATACACTATGAGTCACTCATTCTAAAACTCATTCCATAATATCCGTGTACTTTAATGTCAAGGATACACGAGTCGTAAATCCCATGTTTGAGATAGATATGGAGTATGTAGCTATTGTCTGTTACTACCTCAGCTATAGATAGGCCTATGGGACTTTAATCTTACGTGCGCGCTTTGATTCTTTCAGTTTTCTCCCTTTTCGCTAACTTTCAATCTTTTTTCTTCTGTATAAAGAAATTTCTGTTTCTTTGCGCAGGGAATCCTGCGTTACAAACAGAATCCTGCGTATCGGTAGGTTGTCCGTTTCCTGGAGTACGCACCAAACTGTTTCTTCTCTTTTGGATGCCACGTAGTCGGAGGAACTGAAGCGCTGCTATCTCTACTACTATTAATTCCTTTAAACGTAGAGGTCAATTCAACCTCAGAGTTTAAAATAGAATAATATTCGAACAGTACTGTCTGTGAGGTCAAATATGCTAACTATGTTTGAAAAATGTAAGAAATATTCTTATTTCTAAACTTTTAAGTTTTTTTCGTGCATGTTATTACTAAGTTACTGGCTTAGTGCTATTTTTTATTCTTTCTATGAAGTGAATATTTTCAGCGATTAATTATTCACCTTTGTAGGGAAGTGTAGGTAAGCGCCTTATGACCTCTCATTCCCCACCTCCAGCAGTTAGTCCCCAGCTTTACAGAGCTTCAATCAAACGCAATCCCCTAGAATCATTTGCAATTCTCTAACCACGAATCACATAACACAAAACTTCTCATGTGACAGGCTCAAGATGTGCTGTTGATTCACACGCCACCACCACTTGAAATAGAACTTGACTTTTACAATGACATGCACGCAGTTCAAGGAGCTTTTTATTCGATCACTTACAAGTACGCGAAGCTGAGAGCGAGGCAAGCGAGGGGGGCTTCTCTAGAGCTGCTTGGACGAGACAGAAGCTGATGTGAAGCCGCTGTTGAGTGAACGCTCCGCCATCGGTTTCCGATGACTCAAAAGAATGAGCCAGCTCGTGTGCACCCGACAAGACGACGAACAAAGCTGGTTATTGCGGACCTTTTTACTGTCAAACCATTTTGATATCTTAACTGAAAACCAGTCCAGGTTTCGGGGTTTTCTAAAAGTACGATTTTGTGTGAAGTCTGTTTACAATGTGAGTTGATAGCCCATTCATCCTGAATAGTGAATTATTTTTTCTCTGTTCCACGAACACTGACATACTCTTTGTTCGACTGTTTTTTTGCTGCTAAATATAGACTTCCTTGAAAATTTTAAAATTTTAGTAAGTATTTATGTACCGCATACATATTTGTAAAGCAAACCGTCGTGCAAAAAGCTTTTAATTATGTCTTTTTTTGCATATTTTCAATAGAAGAGCCGCAAGCTGATGAGTGCATTTCTACTTACCAAACCCAGCTACCAGCCCCCACGTCCTGTTATCCTCTACATAATTCCTACCATAATAAGAAATGATTAGTGCACAACCATGGCGTACTCTATCCAGGTCAAGCCACCGTACGTCGGTGTCGAGAATGTGGAGGCTGAGCG
>VOMN01074552.1:0-29274 GCA_014899125.1 Orchestia grillus
ATATATATATATATATATATATATATATATTCTTACTTACTTATATATATATATTGATTGGTGATTTCTCCTGGTTCCATGATTGGAAAATATTGCTATTAATTCATCTTTGTCTGCATGGAGGAAGTTTTACACTTTCATTTAAGACTCAATTGAGCTTTTAATGTACCGTAGATGATAAATGAGTGCTCAATTACACGTTTTTAACTACGTTTTTTTTCGTCGTTTAAATTCCAGTGCCGAGCATGAAGTCTAGAATCAGCATACTAACTGATTGTGACGATAAAAATTATTATAGAAGCATGAATATCTAAAAACTTAATAATTTACGCTGGATCTCATGTTTAGATTGGTAAAGTATAAATTAAAGTTTACTAGAAAAGTTACAATAAAAGTTACAATACGTTTTTCTGATAGTGATCTGATAAAAATTAACTGAAATTGTCAGGATATGTGAATTGATCGCTTCATAGATATCGATGCCAAAAATATAAAATTACATTTTCTCAATTTAGTATTTTTGGGCAGGCAAAACTTTAGCGTATTTATACGTTCAACTCAAGAATAATGTTTGTGACTCTCTTATGGCAACATCTCTTCGGAAGTAATGCAACGTTGGCTTTCAGTAGGGCTAATAGGCGTCGCTTTAATCACTTGTGCCACGAATTGCTACGTTGTTTACCAAGTTACCTGAATTATGTCTCGCAGCGAAAACCGCATTTATGTTGGAAACCTACCACCTGATATCAGGTCTAAGGATATCGAAGATTTGTTCTATAAATTTGGTAAAATAATGTTCATCGACTTGAAGAATCGGAAAGGACCTCCATTTGCCTTTGTCGAGTTCGAAGATCCAAGGTCAGTTATATTTTTTATACAGATATCGCTTGGTGTAAGTATAGTAATAGATTACGAGCTTAAATGGCTTGTTACTTTATATTATATATAACTTGCATTTGTCACGTTATATAATTGTATTCATATATGTCAATAATACTTTAACAACGTTATTGGCATAGGTTGTTAGAGTTGTGTATTTAAAAATTTTGGGTTCTACTATATAGCAAACAAAATTTTACTTGGATTTTATTCTCTGGTTGAAAACTGAAGTTTCCATTTCTCTGTAATGGGTCAAAGTGAAAAATTTAATTTCATTGCTTGTAATTTACTTCTTTAATCTGGTATATAATATGAAATTTTGCATTCTTCAGTATAACACCAATAGTAAGTTTATTAGAAGTATCAAAAGTAGAGTGTCATATTATTAAATATTAGGCATCTTCTACTTTTTGTCAATAAGAGGAAATGGGAAATTCTGTTAATTGACCAGAATAAAATTTGTGCCCCTCAGATGACACAGGATAGGCCATAGGATTAGCTTAGTTAGGTTTCTTTATCCTATGCTGTTGGGTGTGATGCTGCAGAAGAGCAATGATAATCACCACAGCTCTAGCCAAGCCTTTGGGGCTTCTATCTTTTGCGCCCCTTATGCTTCTTTCCTTTCTCATGCCGTCTTTCCCTTCTCTTCTTTCTTAATTTACTTATCTATGGATAGGAAAGTTTGTGTAAGAGCACACCTGTGCAAAGATTCCACATTTTTTCAAGTTCAGATTAAATAGTTTTTTGTTCTAGCATTCCATGTAGCTAGAATGCTTTAAACTAATTGTAAATATATAATTATGTCATATAGTGTCATCAACTAATTTAAATTTCATCATAATGATACATTGATTTCTTATCTAAAATGATGAACATTTCAAAATTGTGCAAAAAAGATGATTTGATATTCAATATTTACTCTACTGCAGATAACTGCACAGAGCATCTTATTCCTAATCATAGTACAGGCTTCATTTTGATATCATGGGTTAAAACTATTATTCTGAGTAGCTCAAACCTATTTATATTAGGCTTCAATGCATAAAAAAAATTTAAATTGAAGGATATTTCAAACCCTTGATTTCTCTTGAATTTAATAGTTCCTCTTGTTTGTTACATTCAGGTTGGGTTAGACTAGTTTAGGTTTATTAATTTTACATACTGTTGTATACAAATAACTCTAGTGAGAACTTATGTAAATGTGACCCTAATGTCTGTTTAGCTGGCTTTATTATGTTAAATTTGTGTATAATATTTTTCAATTCAACTTTGCTATGCTTGTAACTCTTTTTAAGTAATGATTCCACTACTGAAAAAAATGAATTCATACAATGAGGCTGTAATGAAAGCTGTGCAATGAATGTGATATTGTGTACAGTGCCTGGTAGGATGTGGTACACATTTACTGAAATGTAGCTCAAATATTCTATGGCCTCCTGCTATTCTGTTATAGGATGACAGCAGTATTATTGATAAATTTTTGTAACTACCAAATGCTGTTTTTCTGGAGATGTATTTGGTTGTATGAATTTTTAAACCATTTCTGTAAGTAATGAGCTGATGGCTGAGGGTGTCTCATTTAAGAAGAGAGTAGTAATAGATAAAAAACCTTTGATATTGGGTAAAAAATATTGAACTGATTCTCATGTTTACTTTTTAATTATATTTTGAATTCAGCTCTACAGTTTTCAAACTTCTGTCAAAGCTATATGTAAGTCTGCAACTTGTAAGGAATGTTTTGCAAATGGGTACTTCTCTGGGCAGAAAAGGAAACCAAATTATACCTTGCTCTATCCTCTATACAGGAGAAAAACTGTTGGGAATGTGTGCACATCACATAGAGAGGTGTAGGCTTGTCTGATTGCTTGAAAACAGGAACTTGTTATGACATTAAGATGCTGCAACTAATCACTTTGACTGTCTGCTCAAGCAAATAACAAATTCAGCATTATGCAAGGTGGTTGGTTACATGATCTTATCTTAGAAACTTCCAGTCTCAAAGGGTAGTGGGGAATTGTAAAAGTATGTAAATGGTTACAAAAGGTAAAAATATTTCTCATGCAGAGGTATTTATTCTTTGAGACACTTCCAGTTTCTGAAGTATGCTTTTGTAATGTTATTGGAATGGCTTAGGTCTGCATGTGCTGAAGCAATGCACTAAGGCAAACCGTGTCTTTGTTTGCGTTTTTCATGTTTAGTTGAGTTTGTACTCTTTTTGCCTAGTGAGAGGTGCAAGTGCACCGGTTGTGTAGAACCGTTTGGATTTGGTTGCTCAGATTTTACTGAGTGAAGTTATGGAATGCAAGAAGTTTTTGAATTGGAATATTTAACTTTTGCAATCTTTGCAACTAATTCATTTGTAATTTTCACACCCATGGAGTCTGCATTATAAAACTTATAAAGCTGTGTCTGTGTTCCAGGGATGCTGAAGATGCTGTAAGAGTTCGTGACTCTTACGACTATGATGGATATCGGCTTCGGGTGGAATTTCCTCGTAATAGAGACCCTGGTGGTCCAAGGGGGGGCAGCAGTGCTATGGGGGGAAGGGGGAGGGGTCGTGGCCCTCCTGCTAGGCGATCACAGTACAGGGTCTGCGTCACTGGTAAGTTCCATAGTGTTTTGAGATATTCTACTGTCAATAAGAGCTGTGTTTGTGTCTCTGTATATTTTGTTCCAATGTTTTAGTCTTAAGATGATGTGAAAAATATAATGGATATATTTGCAAATGTTTGATTTTGATAATAATGTATAATATGATGGTTTTTATTATGGGTGTAACATATGTAATTCTTGAAATATGTTTTGAGATATTCTATGTATGTTAGCATTTTAAAAGCTTTTCTTCCTTAAAATTGAATACTTCCTGATAGCTTTATGAAATTAGAGATTTTTGAGTCTCTCATAAAGGCAATATATTACCTAAATCTTCATAGAAATCCTAAATTGTCCAAGTATAATTGTGTGTAATTTTTTGAGCATTTTGTGTGGGACTTCACTAGATTTATAAGGATAATGTTATTGTCAGTGAGATCATAGTAAACTCTTTGTATGATAAAATTAGTCTGTCATACCTGGTGAAATTTTAAGCTGGAGTGGCTAACTATTCACTTTGATATCATAATATAAGCAAGTCCCAACAAATTGTTGACTTATGTTCAAAATAAAATGTTGATATTTAGTTTAAATTGAAGTACATATGTGTGCGTAATGTCAGAATAATAAAAATATATTGCCATATCTAATACAATTAGGTATTGAAGGTAAGTAAATTCAGATCTAATGTAAACATTTTGAGAGTTTTGTGCTTAAGATTAAATGATGATGTAATATTCAAAGAAATTGACTTAGTTAGGGCCTTTTTCATTTTTGAAGCAAATCAGTGACCCAAGTTTCTTCTTTCTCATCGAGTGTTTTTCAGCACCTAAGGATTGGCCTCAGAGTGTCGCCACATTGGCATCATTGAGGACTCATACAATCATGCAAAAGTTACCACCTTTGTCCATTTGGTTGGGTGGATGACTGGCTTTCTCCGTGTGGATTGTACTGCCTTATCGGATGAGGAGTGGAATGCACTGCATAGCAAATGATGTTGCAATGGATTTTCATAGCATTGGATTACATTCACTGGACAGCTTTGACTGAGGACACGTTCTTGTAAGGAGGTGTTACCACTAACTAACCTTGGGCTCAGATAGCAAACTTTGCAAGTTGAACAGACTAAATAATTTTCACTTAATTTTTTTAAATATTATAGTAAAGCCACTTGTTTTATGGAATTGAATATTTTTAATTGTTGGGGTGTGGGTATGGCTTCATTTGTTATATTTTTTGTTGATTTAAGTGTGAGTTAATGCGATTTAAATGCACTTGTAAGTGTCATGCCCGCACCTAAATTGTAATAAATTCGTTATGATTCTAGTACCTCATAGCATAGGATGTACTGTGAAGTATAATATGATCATCACTTTGCACAATGTGAGGGAATATATATATATTTTATGGAGCAGCACCAGGTTTGATGTTTTTACCTTGTTTTCACTCAGATGATAGACATGAGCACGACTTCATGCCGTCCCATCCATTGAGCTCTTCTCAGCAGCTTTCTTTGGTTACAGCACTTACTCAGTTTCCATCTGGTCTAGTTACTTGAAGTTTTAAATGTGATTTTATTTTTAATAAGAAGTTGCAGTGGTGCTTCTCAATCCTTCTGAATATCTTTTAAATTTACTTCATGTTATTGCAAAGCCTCCCTGTACATTCTCCTTTAACTTGTTTTTGGTATTCTTATTGATCACTCAACTAGTTAACTGTTTGCTCTTCTTTATCTTTCCACTCATTGGTGTTCTTGATTCTTTTCACATTTAGATACATTTCTTAGTTGCAGTGCTACAAACTGTCATCTCTCATTCATTTTCTCATAGTTATTAATGGACTTAGATGCTGTCAGACATGATGTTGAGTAGGAGATGCACCCAACCGCCAGGGAAGATGTTCCATTGAGTCGTTGTGTGCAGGGCTGCCTCCCTCAGGCAGCTGGCAGGATCTCAAAGACCACATGCGCGAGGCTGGCGACGTTTGCTATGCGGATGTCTACAAGGACGGCACTGGCGTTGTCGAGTTCCTCAGATATGAGGACATGAAAAACAGCATTCGAAAACTCGACGATTCAAAGTTCAGGTCACACGAGGTGAGAATCATTGCTCTGGTTGGTTGCCTGCTGCTTCTGCTTGTCTATCTTACTTTGCTTTGATGCGATAATTATCGTGCTATTAATGTTGTAAGAAAAATTTCATATTCATTTTTTGTGTTTGATTCATGATTTGTTTATCGTTAGTGTTTTGCTTGCAGATTGGCTTATTGAAAAATGTCAAAGAAAAATTGGCCAAATTTATTTATTTTATTTTGAATTGCATGCATGTAAAAGTGCAGAAGTTGACAGTTTGATGTAACTTTGAAATCTTAAGCTGTTCATTGTTGTCAACTTTCAGAAATAATGGGCGAGGGAAGTTTAGGGTGTTACAGCTGTGACATGTGTAAGTCAGTAACGGTGGTAGGAGTGGGGTGATGAAAGAGGCAGTAATAAAACCTCCACGACGAACTCATGAAGCTTAGTGTCTGGAGAGCCTTGTTGCACTCAAGAGATCTTGCGTGCACACTTCTGCAGCTATCTTCTAGTGGGAAGGGTCACTAGAGTCCAAAAGCTAAACTATTGATTAATTGGAGGCTAATATATTTTTTAGGTGTTACATTAAAATTTGGGAAAGGGTGTACCTTATTTTCTGGAATTGGGATGATTAATTTTTTTGCTGAAGTTGGGGATGAACAGTTGTCATCATCGTTTTGAAAAGTTGCCCATGGTTGGCATCGCCAGCTGTTAGTCTCCGACTGAGCAGAAATATAGTCCTGACAATCTTTTGGGTAAAATTTCATTGCTTGGTTTAACGGCCATTGTTGACTTGCTCATGCTTTCCTATGCTATTTCTGATTCGAATTCTTCTTTGAATTATAATTTTCAAATTGCCATGCATGCAGTCATATTCTATAATTAACTCAAATGATCTTGCTATTGATTAGGGTTTTAAAAGATGTGACTGATAGTAGACACCCTTCGTTTTTCCTATCAGAGCTTCGTACTTTCGGTACTTTTGGACCTTTCATCGAATTGCCTGCAATGCTCGCTTTGGGATTCTGTCGAGGGTTCAGTTTGTGTTCACTTGAAGCTTTTTCATGAGGTTGGTGGCTGATGTATCGTGCCAGCAACCTCCAGCGATTGTGGATGCAGTGCCTGTGAACCAGAAGTCGGGACCTGTATAAGGAACTAGAAACTGAGCTCTGAAGATCTTTCTGGTCGAATTGGAATTAGAAGATTGTCGAAATTTTCTTCGCTAATTTTGGGTCAAGGAGTGCAAGTCGGCCATGGAATCTATGGAGTCGGTGTTGGGAGGTTAGTGGACTCGGTCGCAAGTCACGTTCTAAGTCGTTCGAAATCTTGTTGCTTTCTGCTGCTCGCCGTCATTGTTTAATTGATATTCCGAAGATTTGTGGTAATTGTATCTGATTAGTATGTTAAGTCTATTTTACTTGATAGCGGAGGCACTTCTTGAAAACTCTGCCTAATTTTGTGAAACTCATTTTGTTCGATGAATGGCTATTTGTCTTCTCTTGAAGCAATTCAGCTGAAGACACTGGAATTAACAGAAAAAATGATGGTACTCGTTAATATCCAATGCCATCAGTCTGGACCTATCGATTAATTGAATCACTAATATTGTTCACCAGCATGGAAACGTGTTCCCCAATTATTAAGTATTAATCAATATTTCGTTTGACTGAGAATTCATTTAAACTTTGTGTTTGGACGTTCGACCTCTTTCTCCAGGGGAGCACTCTTAGGTTATCTCAGCTATAGATAGGCCTATACTCGACCTGTTTTTCAAAGTGTGAAGCCAGCATGCTACGTGCTTCCCGCTTTCAAGTAACTTCTTCTCATCTTAGACCTGAAAATGCTGAGATCGTGGAAACGAAGAGTTATGTTATATATTTGCCTAATAAACAACATTTGAACTTCCGTATCTCTTGAGCTTTGCAAAGATACTTGTTTTCGGTGCGAAATGGGCGGAGTATCCTGAAGCGCCAGTTATGATCGGTTTACTACTACTACTACTACTAGGCCTTCGGGACTTTATCTTTCGTGCCCATTTATTTCGTTGCTTTCACACCTTCTTTGCTCTTTTCTTTGCCTTCTTTCTTACTGTTTCTATGCGCAGAGAATCCTGAGTAGGAACATACCTGTGCATAGATTTCACGTTTCTACAGCCCATCCTAAATGATTCCTTCGCTTTGCTAACCTTGGATCACATTTTATGTAGATAGGGAGTTGAACTAACGATTTAATTTAAGGTCGAACCTATTCGACACCCTTTGCTTTGCGGTTGAGCCACCCATCTTTAACCTACTCCTCGAGAGTGTGGAGAATGAAATTCTGTGTGCTCTAGTGTTGAGAATGTCTTAGATTTGGTTGTGTCTCTGTGCAGGGCGAGAACTCCTACATCAGAGTGAAGGAAGACTATGGAGGCGGCAGTCCCCGCGGAGGTAGTCCGAGGGGCGGTGGGGGAGGTGGCAGTGGAGGAGGATACAGGTTCCGTTCCCGGTCAAGATCACGCTCACCACGAGGTTACCGAGGCTCCCCCACCTACTCTCCCGTGCGGCGCTCTTTCTCACGTTCCCGGTCTCGCTCTAGAGATCGCTTCTAGTCTCGACTGACTAGCTCACTACCTGTCTAGTATAGGTGACTTTTGAATTACCGCAGTTCCCTCAAATCCATTGTCGTTTCCGTGAGGTCGATTTACGAACAGGAAAGAAGCTAGTCATGAAGCAGTGCGTTAGTGCAAATTTCTTGTAAAAATACTTTTAATTCTTATTTGAAGGCGATTCAAAGAAGGAACGACCTGATTCACTTCAAGGTTGAAAGGATGTGTGACTAAAACCATCGAAATGATACACGGATTTGAGGAGTTCACTGTAGTCATTAATTTCAATACTAATGGTGGAGCCTTTGTGTTTTGTAGATTTGTTGTCGTCTCCGTTGATGTAGTTATTTTTGGCAACTTCATTTTTATACAAGCGACCATTTTCTGCGCAAACACAGCCGAAGGAGCCAAGCATCGCGTCTCCAAGCATCTCCGCAGAACATGTTCGTCCTCCCGTGGTTAGGGTACGCTGACAGCAAACGTTGGGGGAAAAGAATGTTTTAATTATGCTTCTGGAATAGATGAACGCGTCTCAGTATTGAAGGGGATGCCTCGTTGGTTTGAACATGCGGAAGAGTCTGCGTTGACGAATTTTCCCTAATAATTAGACGAGTTCCATAATAATTAGACGAGTTCCTGTCGAGTCGTTCGACTTGGTCGTTTATGTGGTTATGGATCATCTTTTAGGGCGTCACTCACGTACCTATTCTAGCGTTTTAAGTCGTATTGGTCATTTTCAAATCTAATTTTGCATGTTGATTGTCAACAATACATGTGCTTCCGTTTCATGGGGGGCTGTTTTCCTTATATGTGATACATCTTGAACGTTGCTGCATTATTGTGCTTCTTTGTTTTAGTACTTTTACCAATTTATCGAAGAATGTGCGTTATTTTTCAGACCCGCCGTTGAAGTAATTTTTATTCTATTTTTTTTATTACGAGTTGACCACTCAATATTTTTGGCGGTTTTATTGTTCGGTAAGTATGGCTGCAACATTCATTATACGACTTTTGCCATTTAAGGGTTATCATTTTCCTTTTGAGTTCCTGCTCAGACTAGGGCGTATAAAATGATGTCTGAGCCTAACTACACGAGAAGTTCGTGTTTATATAGCTTCCCAATAACCAAGGGGTTTTCATTGAATACACTCGCTCTTCACTTGAAGAGTGAATACTGGAGCTAGTGCTGACGTAGAATAGGTTATGAGATTAATTAGATCCCGGCAGACTAAATTTTGAGTTTATAAAACTTCTAGAGCGTGTATAATCCTGAATATTTCAATGCTTGTACGTGTAGTTATGCAACTTGTGAGAAGTTTTCTAATTCATTACATGATGTATCGTTTGCTTTATTATCTATTAATTTTGAATAATGGAGGTATCCTGTGTGCCTGGTAAGGGGTTATAGGATGAAGTTCTTCCTTGGATGGACTCCTTGGGCTTCAGGTGACTACCCTTTTGTCTATAGGCTAAAACATCCTTCCTCCGCAAGGAAGGGTAGCAAACCACAAGCACGGATACCCTATCGCCCACACTCATTCACAGCCGGGTCTGACAGTTACTGGTTTATCCCGACCGTTTCATGCTGGCTCGAGGGATCAGGGCTCAATGAGGTGACCCACGCGCACTGCTGCCAATTCGGCAGTCATTCACACCGGCCAAGATCCCGCCCTATCCGACTACGTCAGACCAAGCATTCGCTGTCACTCTCCATTGCCCACATTCTTGCTTCTTCCACTAACACAACGCAGTTTTTCACGGCAACTTTAATCCCTTCCAGCCATCCAATTTTCGGTCTACCTCTCATCTTTCCTCTCGCTACTGACTACACTCTTTTAACCAGTCGCTCTTTATTTTCTCCACTCGTCCTAACCACCTAATACTAAACTATACAGTGACGGTAGTATTTCTTGGAATATGGGACTTTCAGGTTACAATTTTGGGAATTATTCTGGAACTTATTCTGTGAAGAGTTTAATTTTCCCAAGCTCTGGAGTTGTGCACACAACCCGTTCTCCAGGTAAGTAATGGCGTCTGGACGTGTGTTTGAGATGGAGTGCAGCTTAGCAGTCAGACCGCTAACTATATGCGCCACCTCTATTTCTAGACTAAGAGACCCCCGGTAACCCATTTTAAAGTCTAATGATTCTTTATTCCCTAAAAAATATCTAAAGGTGAAATAATTCATTCACCTTCATTTCGGTGAGTCGTAACGTTGTTACAAAAGAAATACGCTAGTTATTAACGAGACAAGTTTTAAATTTGTGTTCCATGTTCGCACAGGTATGCTCGGTTACGAGCGAAGTGACAAGCTAATCGGAGTTTTTTCTCTTTGTGCTAGACCACAAGTGACCCGCGCGGGTCATCGCTATCTCAATATGGTTTCAATTCTTGCTGCTTGTTTATCTGTTCTGGTTTCACAGTACGTATTCTACACTACCAAAGTCATGTTGGGCTATCTTTATCAACAATTTGTATTTATTCCTCGGTTACAAGTTAGTTCTTTTCGTCTTCATCAAACATATGAGGCTAGCGCGGAGGAAGCTCTATTCATGATAACCTTTTTGATTCTAGGTCTTCGGTTTTCTTTGTCTAATTCACGATGATCAAATCAGTAGGATTTAGTTGACATCATCAGCCAGTGAACCTGAGGCTTGTGTGTGAAACGTTTCATCTCAAGATGCTTTTCCATTCAATCCTCCTCAATTGAGTTTATTTTGTTCTATTTTTGAGGGGTTGATGAGTTTACTTTTCAATCCTCCCTAATTTGAGTTTTTTTTCTTCTATTTTTGGGGGTTGATGAGTTTAGTTTTATTTGTTAACTGGTACACGCTTGAGAAGAACGACAACTTATCATGGTTTATTCTTGTATTGAACGGACATTTTGAGTGAAGCTGCTCCCCATCGGGTCATTTGAAGCCAACTCTTCATAAACGAAGTATGTTAATCAAAATACTGTCATGTCATATTCTATAACATAAAAGCCTTGCTTTCTTTACAATACATTGATTTATGATACGACATTAAGTGTCCGATCAACGATATTAGCGCCGCCCGCAGTGACTATATGGTGCCAAAAAAGTATACGTATTCACACAAATGCACGACTATCATTACAGTAGCGGGAGTTTCTTGGCGCTAGTATGGTCTCGACGGAGTTGTGGAAGAGAGGCCTTTCTGTTAGAACATTGAGATTTCGTATGATGCAAGTAAAACGATGCGAGAACTGGAATGACACATCAATCGCTTATCCAAAATATAATCCAATAGTCCGATAAAAGATCGAATTTTACGGATATTTTGTCCCGTTTGAGCTTCGAATGATTCTTCTTTATTTTCTAATAAATATTCAACGATATGGAAAATAATTCATTCATTTCAGTCCCAATAAGCCTTAAGCGTAATACGACGGAAAAACCTTTATTTAATTTCGCTACTGAGAGTTGAGTTTTGAATTACTGATCTGTCTTATTACTGAAGGTTGTGCACGGCTTCAAATGAGCGAGATGATAGAAATTTTAGCATAAAAAGTAAGACCAATGAGCTGATAAAAAAATTTTCTTTTGAAGCTTTCGATATTTTCTCTCACCGTCTTCAGGCAGAAACATCTCAAAATCAAATTCCAAGATGGACATAAGTACGAAAATTTTGTATTATGAATACGGGACTTAGAGATGAGTCAAAAAATAGAAATAAAGCACCTAGCGCAAAATAAGCCAGCAGAACCTGAATGATCATTTAAATTGAGATTATTATTCAAAATATAAATGGATGCTAGTATCCGCATGAACGAAATATATACTTTTTATTTGCTCACTCGTTTTATTTTTCTTAATAAAGCTCCGCTTCCTAGAAGGAAGATCAATCTTGGATAAAGTTTCAGTATTATACATATAGACCAAACACTTTGACCTTAGTTGGGTCATTTTTTTGATTATACAAATGTTCAATTTGATTTCTAGTCGGTCTTTTCCATTCTTTGCTGCTTGTTCATCTTTTCCGTCTTGCTAAACTTGCTTTTCAAATTTTTTGGAATCGATTTGTATGAGAGTTTTCAAACATTTGAGACTCGTACTGCAGAAGCTCTATTCATATTTCATTTCGTGTTCACGACATCGGTAACCCTAACTTGAAAATGAGCCCTCAATGATCATACGATACCAAGAGCCAATACTAGCGAACATGAGTTACGTCTACGACTGGCATCTCTGTCTGGAGAGCGAGTCGTAGGCAACCACGAAATATGATACTTCTGGACGTGCCTCCCGTAACCTGTTGCGTCGCTAGTCTGAAGTCCCGTTCGAGCCTCTATTGATACTTCTTCACTTCTAATCAAATATCTGAAGCTAATTCATTCACTTTAGTCATAATGAACCGTAATCATGAAACGCTGGAAAAATCTTTACTTAAATCCTAAAAGATGAGTTCTGCATTTCTGTCTTATATTTTCACTGAAGAGCGTGCACGGTTACACGCAAGGTAAAACAATCAGTATTAGTATTACAGGGATATAGATAAGTTAGAAATACACGTTTAACCTTCAAATGTTTAGTGGTCTGGTAAAAATTAGAGCGAAAATGTATACAAGTGAATGAAATATGAACGAGTAGTTGGGCATTTATTCATTTACGAAATCAGTTAATCTATGTCGGATTTACGTATTGTCCTATTTTCACAGCCATTCATGTACTTTCAGCGGATTAAACCGTTCTGCATTTATAGGAATAATTTAAGAACAGATGAACGATAAGCGAGTCGTTTTTTTCCATTGCATGAGAACAATTCTTAAGACACAATTGGTTTTTAATTAATTTTGTAATTTCCTTTATTTCTACTGAATTTTATTCAACATTTTTTGAAAATTTTTAGTCATTTATATATATATATATTGTATTATATATAAATGCATTTATATAGATTTTTTAAAGATTTTATTTAACATTTTTCAACACTTCCATACATAAAAATTTTGCAACAGTTTTTTTCACAGTAGGTTTGCTTGCACTTCACCTTTGAAAATAATTTTAAAATAGTTGAGACTCTTGTCACATTCTTGATATCGTTCAAAGTTGTGACTATGAATACGCGCTCTTCTTTTCTCAATTGCATTGTTAAGGGTTGATAGTGAAGAATTAAATTCCTGCACTCGTGAACTGACGTTGAAATGATAACATTCAGAAGTAGAAATACTGAAGTCATGACACGGCAGTATTACGATTCTAAAAAATTTTAATTGTTTTTTTCAGTGCGTTTAGAAACGCTCCAGCGTAACGGCGCTAAAAACTACTCGCCTAACGTTCATTTGTTCTTTAACTATTCCAATAAATATAAAATGAGTAAATCTGATGAAAGTACATTGAATGGCAGTGAATATGACACCATATAGAACTTTCTACGGCTATTACTTACTGAGTTATAAGTGTTTCTAAAAAGATAATTTTTTGTGGCCCACCGTGTAGTTTCCTCACCACTTGCAACTTGCCTAAAATAAATTAGGGTCTAAGTACACGAGTACATCCAGGCCATTCAACCGCGCTTTCCGGCATGACGAACTATTAAGTCTATTATGGTCAGATTTGTTTGAACTTCGCAGGAAGACTTTTCGTTAGTAATGCGACCTTTTGGCGAGCTAGCCACATGTATGCCATTTTGAGAGGTTGTGGTGGGAAGTAGGTGTCGAAGTAATTGACGAGCAGTTTGGTCATGCGACGGGGCATCGGCAGTGCTATTGCAGTGCGTCCTAAAGAGGAAGCTGGATTGGTGAGATAGAGATAAGGTTGTCGGTGTTGCGGGCGATGCAATTCTTGGGTGGTTGTAGTTATTTGGTTGTGGTTGCACCAGAATGCTGCCATAGGAGGTTACGAATCGTTGTGCACCGTGAATCTTAAATGTTCAGGGGAAATGATATAGACGTCTCAAGAAAGGTGTGAAGGCTATATATGTACTCGACTTGTAGTCGAGTAGTTTATTAAAGCTGCTTTTGACTAAATTTTTGATCCTATTAAAGAAATCTTGTATTGTTAAGGTGAATCTTTCTACTATGTTATCAAGGCTGGTTGGTCATTACGACCCACGAGTCCAAATGACCGAAATCGGTACGAAGGGACTGTAATATCGTCTATTGACTGTCCTCTCCCTGCGTAGTTCAAATATCCCAATAAGTATTTCAACCTCTCTCTATTGGACTTCATTTGAGTTGGTCGTAGCGATTTTGCAACTTCTAAACTGATCGTTTTGACCTACCCTTCATTCTGGTGTCAACTTCTGCTGGCGGTCTGATCGCGAGACAAACTGTGGCCACCTCAGTGATGTGAACGCTCTACCTTCACCGTCAACGCAAAATGCGACCGTCCATCACGAAAAGCCTGCCGTCGTACCTGACTATGCCTCTGTACTAGTATGCCTAAATCTGCGAGCCTCTCACTGTGAACATTCATCTTAAAAGCGGAAGAGTAATTGCTTAAGAGAAGCCGGTCTCATGTTAGTTTCAGTAATCTCCTAATGGTTACCTTATGGTAGTTTCCGGATAGTCGATTTAAAGGCTCCCCATGAAACCTGTTCTTAGTAGCCAAAGTTGCTGTGAAAACATGAGCATAAACACTGGATCCGCTGCTGATAAGCAACATTCTTACGGATGATACTAAAATCCCCTGCTTGAATTTGTCATCTTAGCGTTATCTTGGGTACACTTGACGACTTTGAACGTCCATAGCAGCATCGTACAATTACCCAGTTCTATTTAATAGAACTTTTGCGCTAGTTTCTAATTTTTTCAAATGTACAATTTATCTTCCCAAAATTGTACAATTGGGAGTTACGGACATTAAAGTGAAGGTTATCTTCAAACATATATACAATCTTCAGAAATAACTAAGATTTTAAATACTATTCGTCAATTTTTATTAATTAGGAACGTATGCAAATCCTTCAACACAACCCATTTTAACATTTCGGTTATGTTTCGATGTAAACAGTGAAAATAGTTTTAAAACTAGATCTTAACCAAAGCGGTCTAGTCCAACGACAGCATGGCGTACTGTGCCCGCTCTAAACTGCATTTTTTCACGAGACTCGCCAACTTCTCGGCCATGAGTCCTCGTGGGGAAATTCTCTCGCGAAAATCATCCGGGCTCTCGCCACGTGCCGACCCTTCTTCAGTCAACGCCTGTGCTCTGCTGAAGGCCAACGCTCTCCACACGTCCGCACCTCGTCTGGGTGACGAGTGAGTAGATCTGTATTTAAATTGGCTAAAATTGGCCATTTTTTTATACCGTCTCTTCTATTACAATTTATGATTTTCAAATATTTTTAAAATTTGGATTTTTTTATCGTAAAGCTTGGACTAAACTATTGCCATTGAATCAGAAAACTGGGAGTACCGAGAGAATTTCTAAATGGGTGTTAAACTTAACTAGTTCTATATTACCAGTAAAGGAAAACGGCCCATCAGGAATGAACCACTTCAACGACTATAAAGATGTTAATACTGTAATGGACTAGTAAGAGTACTCTAAAAACATTTTTTGTGCAGCATTGAAATCCGCATTCAGACAGATTACCAAACTGTCGCCTTGAAGGGAGCGGAAGGCGATTCTATTCTGACGGTCATTAAGAAAAGCGAGTACGAATTCGATGGATTTGGTGAGTAGTCCAACTTCTTGTTAATGCTGTATTTTGTAAATTGCTTAATTTACACCAATTTGAATAGATGAAGTTTAACTGTGGAGTGTAAATACGAAAATATTCTTTGAGGTGGCGGTAGCAACTATTGAAACTCCCTTCAGTTCTCTCAGAGAAAGTTCTGTTCCATGTGAACAGAGGGTGGGAAATATTTGATCAGAATATTTTCTTGATGTAATAACTGTGGCATTTATAAACATAGTTGTGAAGTACACACGTGAATTTCTTCCACTAGGTTTTGGCCAAACTGTTACTAATATGGAGACATTTTTTAGGTCTACTCTTCGACCCTTTTGGATCATTTAGCGTGGATATGGAGCTTTAAAATGACGAGTACTTGAATCGATTCTATTGAGCTTGACCTAGCTGTACTTGTACAGAAATTGCCGCACCGTGCTTTGACCAGAGAGTAAAACTGTTATTCTTCAATATGAAACTAAGGTTACTAACATTTCAGCAGATGTGACGCCTGTAAATTATAGCTTTATCCTTCCGGTAATGCCGGCGGGGGAGAATACATAGCGTCTCCATGAGCGGCCTCGCTTTACAAGGGAGTCGGCTACTCGTACGGGAGTGCAGGCCTGTAGAGGTTGGACAGGGAAGCCTCGTCGCAGGTTAAAGTGCCGTAATATCTTTACTTTAACCGCGTTTCTCCATCTGAAAACTTTCTTGTTGACAGATACGTTTTGAATTTAAGAATAGTTTTCACACATTTGGTGATCCCATTTTTTTTTCTAATCTGATTAGGACATTTCATTAATAACCACAAATTTTGGGACTGCAAATTTCAAAAAATTGAGAAATTTCGAAAATCCAACGATTTCGTTCAGAGTAAAAGTTGGAACGATTTCTTAAGATACTTGAAGTGAGAGCTTATCCCAAGGATGGCAAAACTATTAACTATCTCTGAAATAATTTTAACATTACCATCAATTAAAGAAATAAGTTTATAAAATGAGTGGGAATACATCGAAAACTTTGAATCAATACTTGAGCTCCAAATGTACAGAGATATACATGCTTCATTGCATGCCATTGTATCTGCACTTGAAGGCGTACCTCTGCATCATCACTGATGGTCCGCACCGCATAGACTCCCTCTTCAATAGGATAAGCAACTGTCGAGCTATTTAGATCTCGAGTTCTTACGTCCATGCAATTTGGAGGACTACTCTGAATCTAAGCTTTCGAACCCCTAAGCTTGAAGAGCGTTCTGGTTATGGAACACACTTTCGGGCTTGTTCTCAATTGGACGATTGGCTTTTGAAAGTTCCGGTATCTAATTTTTAATTTTGTCATTAAAATTGATCGAAAACGGTACTTGCAGACGAAAAATTTAAGTTGAAGTTATCTACTACTCGGGTGCAACTCTGAAAGTGAGGTTTCATTAACCTTCCTTGCACATAGTGGAAGAAATTGTCTGAACACCAATGGTCTGAATAATATACCGGTTAATTCAAATTGTTTGGAAATTTGAACATAACGTCAGGTTTGAGCCTTTTACTCGAAGGTATGAGACACCACAACGTTTTGTAGGAGCATGTGATGGGACCGCGACGTGTTCCACCTGCCACGTCTACTTCGATAAAGCCACCTACGACGCCGTCAATAAGGGCATCAGTGACGAGGAACTCGACATGCTTTGTATAGTTGAAGATAAACAATCCACGTAAGTTGTGTACAGCAACTTGCTTTGCCAATCATTTTACTTCACCCCTAAGTACCACAAGCATCCCGTCTGCAGTTCAGTTTTGTAAGCAATTCAGTATTCGGTGCTGACGGAGTTTGACTTCTCTTCGCGAAACGTTTAGTTAGGTGAAATTTTATGTCAATCGTACATGTCGAGAACTTGAATCATGAAATTTTGTTTTAACGTATATGTAACGTTAGTCACGGTGTACGCCACAATATGCAAACGTTCCTTGCGTTACTTAACACGTTGACCGCCACGTGGACCACATGTGGTACACGCGGTCACCTAACCTAACCCAACTTGGACAAAGCAGTAATATATATGAAGAAAATTTATCAAGTTAGTCGACATGTAACTTTACCTGTGTCGAGAATGGCGGTTAACGTGTTAAATCCATGGTTTGTTTGTATACCATAGTAATGTTAGCTTTGAATTCGGGGATACTTTCGCGTTTTGATCTTAAACATGCTTCCTTCATGGTCGCTTCCTAGACTGGGATGACTCGTTCATTATTTATATGGAAACAGGAATGTTCTCTTCAAATGTAACCAGTGCCGATACCCGAGCAAACAATTGTTAAACAATGGATTGAATTCTTTCATTGGTATACCCGTCAGCTCGGTCGTGGGAAACGTGTTACCAAAAGTACGTAAATTACTTCTGATAGGCAGTTTCAAAAGTGTATAATGTTTTAAGGTATATTATGTGAGCAATTTGAAGACATGCACGTCATCGTGACACCTTTGAACGTCTGTACAGAAGCTTTGCTAGACAAATTGCCCTAAAACTTGAGTTACCGACGACTGTCTTCAGCATTTTTTGCAATCGTTCAGAGGAAGAAAATGTAATCTGCTTTCAGTTCATTATCTTGCATTTATTCCAGATTGGTTTTGCAGGTCTCGCCTGGGTTGCCAGGTCAAGTTGACGAAAGAACTAAACGGGATGACAGCCATCCTCCCACTCCTCAATCCTTGAGGACGTAAAATGTAAAGATTTTTTAACTGGATAAAGGAGAGATATCGTCGGCAACTAACAAGCTCATGCGATACATTTTTTGTCGCTCCATAAAGTGTCTGAAAACCGTTTAGTACCTAGATGTCGAGCTACTTCACGCTTGGTCTTAGTACGCAGTCTTGGTCTTGAACACGCAACTTTTCTGGATTTGTCTTGGCTGGTACCTTAGAAATCTGCTCCTGGTACATTTTAAAATTTGGGTTAAGCGTAGGTTAAGTTTAAATTATACTTTAATTGATGGAAAATATATCTTGAAATGTTGCAATTACGGTTTCTATTAAAAGAGAAGTTAATCTGTTTTTCCTGCACTCTTATTGACATGGTACTGAAGTCGTTTGAGAGAATTGCCTCGTTTGCAGTTAGTTTCTATGACTGGTATATTCACTGATGGTCGGCCACCGACTCAGAATGGGAGACCACTGATAAGTAGTCAGGTCAAGGTTATCATGAATTTTCGGACATTTAACCGACTTGGCTACGCTTCCCGAACTGAATGAAAGGAAAATAAAACATTTGGGCACTTTTACACTTGGATACTAAAGCTCGTGTCTCACCGACACGAGTGTGAATATAAAATAGACGAAAATTCAAAGTTACTATAGCATCTCTACAATTTTGAACTTTCAATCTAGAGGATGATGAATAAAGTTTGCTAGAAGGTGGATGAGGTTGAGTCCGTGTAGACCTGCGAGGAGCATTGTCGGTACTCCAGTGATCAGTCCGTCTCGCGTCCTTGCACGATGCGGCCAGAGCTCGCTGTACTGTAGGCGTGGCTTCAGATAAAGTAGAGGGAATAGAAATATAAATAGCGGTGAATATTAATCCACTTCATATGATAAATGCCGGTTACTACCAGGTGGTATTCTGAAAGGACTGTTCAATTGAAACCTCGGCGTGAGTGGAGTAGAGAATTGAAGAAATATAGTGTCCCTCCCCAAGGGAAGAAGAGCGTTGAAGACAGTAATTCTCTACTAAATTATGTGTAGTACCCGAATAGATATTACATATAGTCTTCTGTGAAATAGCAGTGTAAATATTTACCTCCATCAGGCTTCTGACCATTACGGGACTTATTTTGTGAAATAGCTTGGCGGAAACGACACGCATTGCGAGTCGGGTCTGGAGAACACGTACGCTGTGGGTCGAACAAAAAAGTCGTAAGGGTGGACAGAAGTCTCTTCGAGCAGTGATACAAAGAAATTTTCTGGATTCAGGATCCTGCTACCTAATCCGTGGGTGACATTTAATAAAAGTTGAAGGTATTGTGACACATTGCAGCGCATCTCAAACGTCTCGGCGCATTCTCTGCCGCAATGGAAGATCGTTTAATTGTTCTGTGCCATGACTATTGCTTTTGCCATCTAAATTAAATTTTCTCAAAGAATGGCTCGACCAAGTGGATAAGTTTCCTGTAACTGAAAATCTGGGATTAGTTTATACTACCATTTTTTTCTAGTGAAGTTTAAAGCGTCGCTTCTCTCGAGTTAATATGCGCGCCCCCTTGCATCGAAGGTAAGACCCACGCCCTAAAACGGCGGATCAGAGCCTCGGCACGGGAGTTAGCAATACTTTTGAAAGGCTTATACTTGGCAGACGAAGGTTTGTGTTCGCCAGAAAACTAAAACTTGTACATGGTGTAGATCTACAGAAGCGTCTGAACATTTTTTCACACCGCGTATCTAGAGTGGCAATATACGAGGTAAAATTCTCATTGCTGAGCTACATGTAAAGTTTATTAGGAAATCTAACTCGCCTTACCTGTTCTCTTCACTGCTCCGCTTCTCTTAATTGGCAATGTTCCACATTGCCCGACTTGTGGCGGTCAAGTACGCGCATATTGCCCGACTTGTGGCGGTAAAGTACGTGCCGCGGACGGTCCAATACAATTCGTTAGTGCCTAAACATTCGCATGTCTAACGTGAACGTGAAGGAAGTACTTGCTGTGTGAGCGCCGACGAACGTTTAGAGAAACTGATTATCATACTTCTGAATACAATGGTGGGCTCGTCAGCACGGCTGGAGAACAATAGCCAAGCAGTACGGTAAGAAACGAAGAAAGAAATGAAGGTTTAAGAGAAAGTGGTACAGATTTTATTACAATAACCTTTATTTTGATTAGTGTCGATTATGCGCTACCGATGATGTACAGATGATGTACCTGTACTACAATGTTCCTATTTGTTGCTTCACGGTACATTATTCAGTGTAAGCAGAGCAGTGTTTTATTCGTTATGGAAACGTTAGCATGCGGTATGATAATGGATTAGAAAAGCTGTATTGGTACATTACCGTTTTCGTGATAGCAAATGTTCGAGCCAAGGCTCAAGGTACTATTTGTGGCTAGATTGCATAGAAAATAGTGGGAACGTTCAACATATGAAATTTATATCGAGAAAACAATTGAACTTGTTCTTAAAGCACGAGAATTCAAAGGCATCGCTGTACATGACGTGCATGAGCTATGAGAGACGCGATGAGATCCTCTACGATGAGATCCTCAACGAGAGCTCGTGCAGGTGGACTACCAGTTTTTTTGAGACGATACTAGTAGACGAAAGTATTCCTGAAGCAGATCGCACTGCAAGAACAAGTGATCAAACAAACGATGGTATATATTTCGTGAATCGATTGCAATTGCAAGTCAGCTTGAAGATGGAGCTGTCCCACTACTTCGAGAAATTAGAGGACTGTTGTATTAATATACAACACCATTATTTTATTTATTGCGTATCTGCGTCTTCACAACTGTAGGCAGAAAATGGGAAACATGGGACGAACACGGAGAATCCAGACAAGGCTTTCAAATGATCAAGGATAGAGTGCAGCTCATTTGAAGTAGTTTGAAGTACTGAAATTGAATTTGCTTCGGAAACGAAGTACAAATGCCATTTTCTGTAACAATACATAGAGTAAATTCAGTCGCTTGAGACCGGTCCCGTGTACTCGAAATGATTAACTTACAAAAACTGAATAGGTCTGACTCAAGTTTCAGAAATGTACATTCCTCCATTGACTGAAACATCTCTCCAGCGATCGTTGGCCCGAAAAAGTTCTCTCAACTCTTCACAGAAGAAAATATTCTGATTCCTCCTCAGGAGCCTGGAAAATGTAGCTCAACCACACAAGGAACTATCCATTTATCCATCAATGATGTCTTTCGTTAACAATTTACTGCTTGAATAAGTTTTGTAGCATTTTAAGTAATTTTAAACAATTTATTCAATGATTGGCACGGAGATGATTATTGTAACTGGAAATTAACTTTTGACACTCCGTTTGGAGTATCTTGCTCTATTCTGCATGCAGATGATCCTCAAATTAGCAAAGTACTTTCGTCTCCTTCCGTGTACACCAGTTTTGAATATTTGCCATCAATTTTCGAAATTTCTGAGGTCAGGCGATTGACAACAGAAGGACTTATTTTTTTACATGTGAACTATTCTTTCGTTAGTTTAGCTGTATTTTTGGGGTCATTGGTCTACTGAAAGATTCACTTACGACAGCCGTAAAACTTTCTGGCGCTAGGGAACAGTTTCTGCTCCAGTATCGCCTTGCACATGGAACTATCCATTTGTCCATTAATGATGTGGAGTTCTCATACACGATGGACAGTAAAACAGCCCTACACCATGTTGTTGCCTCCTCTATGCTTGCTGGTAGGGATGGTGTTCTTGGGATCATAGGCCGTCCCTGTTTTCCTCCAAACATGACGATCGACGTTTCGGCTGAAAAGTTCAATTTTGCTTTCATCGGACCATATAATCCGTTTCCAATACTTAATTTTTTGGCCAAGGCGGCATTTAGATAACGTTAAACGCTTTTTTACATGTTTTACTGCAATAAGAGGGTTCTGCGTGGAGTGAAGACACGTAGAGGATCTCGATGTACTTTTCTAGTAACCGTTTTTTGACTGATGTGAACTTCTTGGAACTCCAGTTCTTTCTATAGACTATAGGTATGCACGGGTTGTCATGAGTTCATCCGTCACCTTACGTAGCATACGAATTAAGAATTTTCAGAGGAACTGCATCCAATTTTGATGCAGGTGCACCAATCATTGTACTGTATAAAAATAAACAGTTTACGCTTGCTTGGTCTCCGATCCTATATCATTATTTCATTGGAAAATATTTCTCCCAAGCCGAGCTGACATGCGACATTATCGTAGATAGAATTTGAATATCGCATCGTACCGTGGGTCAAATAAGTATTCGATACTGACGAAATAATTCACATTTTTGCTATTAAACATATTTTGGAAAACCTGGGGTAATGATTGTGAGTCCTAAATAAGAAAGGGAAGATCGAACACATTAGGTAATGTTTAATGAAAAAATTTATTTGACAATATTCACATAACAATGAAGATAGGAAACAGGGTGGCAAACAAGTATTTGTTACGTAGCATTCAAGTATACTAATACTTGGTAGCGTAGCCTTGTTTAGCACCAACCGCTTGCAGGCGATGCTTGTATAAAGAGATGAAGATTTTACAGAAGTCCAGAGGTATTCTCTCCCATTCTTTAAAGCAAAATTGTTCTAATTCAGCCAGATTTGATGTTTTTCTCGTTCCAGGCTAAATCTTCAACTGTTTTCAAACATTTTCATCTTGATTAAGATTTGGCGATTGTGAAGACCAGTCTAAAACTCAGACCTTCTTAATACGGAGCCAGTCTGAAGTGTATTTCTTCTTGTGCTTAGGGTCATTATCTTGTTGAAACATCCATTCAGTTTATTTTCGGCTCGTTATCATGTGAGTTGTTGCACTCGGCAGTTTTTGGGTTAGTTTGCTCATTTTTTGTGGAGCTTTGGAATAGGTTGCTCCGCGTGATTGTCTGGAGTTCTTAAGAGGTATTGAATAGTTTTTTGAATATGTTCTTTAGAAAAGTATTTTGTCTTCATGGGGACGTACTTGCATTTTTGGGTTCATTTTCTGACTCTGGTATTTCTTGTGTCGATTTTTAATTATATACATGTGGCGTATCTTATTCCACTTTATCTCTAAGCCTCACACCTGCAAGGTTGTTTCTGGCAAAGAAGGGACGCTGCAGTGGAACTAGAATTCGGTAGGAGCATGTCCGCTGCATTGGCACATAATAAAGCAAAACTCGTCTACAACGCTTGGCTGAATGCTCATAAATTTGAAGTTTTTAAAATAATATTTACTAAAGCGTAATGATTAAAACAAGATTTGGAAAGTAACACCTTTGCCGTGACCGTGACTGGACGTGTTTTCTGACATCCGATTCTTCAGAGTCCGAAATGTATAAAGGATTTTTTTGGGTGTTTGAGTTCTGTCGTATTTTGTGATTCGAGTTTGCATAGTTTATTGCTAGATTAGATAGTGACGTGGGATTTATTGAAAACAATGATTGTGTTCAAGTGTGAAATGTTTGTATCATGATTTGGTATGACAATAATGACATTGGCTGATAGGGCAGAATGATAAGAGATGAAAGATTCAGAGGGAAGAGTGAACGTTGCTGCTCACAGAATCAGTGTATAGGCTGTGGAATAAAAGTAAAATGCTCTAAAAAATGAATTGGAGAGTGTGAGGAAAGTAAGTGAAAGAATACTTATTAAAAGACAAGGATGAAAAGCAAGAGTGTGAGACTGAAAGAGAAGTGTGCAAGAGAATAGGAAACCCAAGATACAAATATGTAGAGACAATATATTGAAGAATATGAATAGGTATATATATTAGGTGGTCTGGAAGCAGTGAATACCCAAGTTTGAAAGTAAAAGGAATAAAAGGGAGTTGTACACATGCTGAAAAAGTGATTTGTTTTGATAGAGGCATGGTAATAGTGCAAGGAGGTAGTAATGGTTTCATCTAAAGAGAGAGTGTACTGTGAATATTTTTATGATAGTGGCTGAATGTGCAAGTAAGGAGAAGGTGAGAGTTGCGATTGTCAGTCTGTTTAGGAGATATATTTGTAGTGAAGAGTATATAAGTGTAAAAAAGGAAGTGAATTTATTTATACACAAAAGGATTTTGATTAGGACAGTAAAATGCATACTGAAATGTAAAATAGGATATAGCTTCTAGGATTTAGATGTTCTAAATCCAAAATATTGTTATTTAAGAAATGAAGTGCATCTTTTACAAATTTACAAGAAAAAGAGGTGAAGCTCTTGAAAAAGTGCATCACCTAGATCAGGGCTACTCAAAATATGGTAGATGGTTGAGCTGTGCAAATGTTAGAGTATGAAAAAAAAGACCAAAGAATTGATAATCAGAAAAGGATAAAAATGCCAGGATTGTTAAGTGACAGGATTGTTAAGTTTACATGCATAGATGCATAAAGGCAACTTGAATGGTTTGGAGGGTGAATGTGGAAGAGGTAAACTTGTCGGTGTTGGTGTTGTTGAGACTCAAGTCAATATTTACTTTCTGCAGCCAATAGCACAGAGCATTTTATTCATTGTATAACCTTTATTTTCATGTGATTGGATTGGAATTATTTTTCTGAGTGGTAGAAATCTATTTTTGAATGTTTGTAAAGAAAGGGATATTGAAAGATATTTGAACCATTTCTATACTAATACAACGGAATAACATGCACTCTATAAAAATTTGAGCTACATTTTTACACTTTTTGAGTACTAATATTGTCGCATTATGTTTTGTTAGGTTAACAAAGTAAACATATCAAAGGTGGGCAGTTCAAATCATTGTATAAGAAAAAATCTGCCATCTTTCATTTCTACTTCGCAACTTTTTTCCAGACTAATGATACTACTGATAGAACACATATTGAAATCAACGTAAATGCTTTATTTTCTCTTGTAGGTATCCCTTTTTGCTTAGGTATCATGAGAGTAAAGTAGAAATTCTTCTACTATATAACAAGAACTTCTTCTACTTAGAAGAAAAACTTAATAGAATTCTTCTACTATATCACTATATATACCTATATGTATATGCATATATATATGTGTGTATATGCATATATATATGTGTGNATATATATATATGTATATATATGCATGTATATATATGTATATGTGTATATATATATATATTTATCTGTAAATTTTTGCATCAATAGGTAAATTTTTAAACTTTTACCTTGAGTTTGGATGACTTTAGGCCTACTGAAGTATGTCAATCATTCTATTGATCTTTCATTTTTTTTAACTCAAAGCTTTGTGTTTTGAACTTCAAAAGCAATTTAAGTCTTTGAGATTTTGTTTTTAGTGCCCACTTTACTTCTTTGATTGTCGCATCTTCTTTGCTTTCTCTTTTTTTTTCTTCTTTCTTAACTTTGCTGTTTCTATGTTTAGGGTGTGGAAGAGCCACTTTCTGTTGTGAGCAGTGGAGAGGGGAGCCACTTTCTGTTGTGAGCAGTGGAGAGGGGAGCCACTTTCTGCTGTGAAAATTCGTCCTCCCATGAGAAGCTACCCTCTGGACTTCAAAGAAATACAAGGGGGTATTGTATTATTATATTATGAAAATATAATAACCAATTACGATTTGGAAATTTTCTCTATTGTTAGGTTTTCAGTGATGGCATACAAGTGTGGCTGGGATGTGGATGCCCAAACTGTTCAAAGGTTTTCAAGATGCTTTTTTTTTTCAGATATTTTATTTTGGCAGCTTTTCAGCCATGTCTTTTTCTCGTTTTAGTCGAACTTGTGGATCAGCATTTAGAAGACAAAGTTTGTGTCTATATGTCTCTAAACGCATGCCTGAAAGTTTACGCCACTGTAGCACGTTTAATGCTGCCCAAACAAAGCTTGTCATCACAAAAACATCTTCAGCTTCAATGAGGCTCCCATTGTCCTCAAGCGTCAGACAACTCCTGGGCAGAGGATGCCTCTGTGATGCTGCTACGGCATCTCCTGCTGGCACTCTGGGCATCCACACCTCAGGGGCTCTGCTGGCTGATAAGTGGGTACCTTGACTTTGTTAATTCTCATGTGTACTAGGGTTGAATTTTCAAAGAATTTTATGTTTCATTTCATAGCTTTATTAATGAAAAAATAGATTATAATGAGAAATGAAAGTTTTTGCCCCATGCTTTCAGTTGTCAGCTTCATGAGAATTCTATGTTGGAACTTTGAATCTCATACCAAATGTTCACATCAAGGGAATCTGTGTATAATATATTTTGTAACTACGGTCTTGGCATTAAGTTTTTCATCCATGAATTAATGTTCTACTAGAAACTCTTGTTTTACCGTTTCAGAGTAAACATCACCTTTAAGACTGAGAAGGAGACGGTGACTCTCTCAGGAGCTGTTGGTGACTCTCTGCTTGACATTGTCAACAACAACAACTATGAAATTGATGGTTTTGGTGAGTCTCACATTTACTGAGTATGCTCAGATCTTAGTTCTATGGGCATTATTTTACCAATTTTTGGAAACGTCAGATAAAACTTGAGTGACTGACTCAGTTTGAGCTTTGAAAGTCCCATTTACTATGAATGGTGTGCCACCTTGGAACTGGCACTTTGTTCCTATCATTGTAACCAGCAGATCACTCCGTGGCTAGGCAAGGCATAAAAGATGGTATCCATTTCAGTCATTTGGGATGCCATTATTGATTTGAACCTGTCTTAATGTAACCTGATCTTAGTATCAGTGCCTGTGGATAAGTGGCTTTATCAGAGAGCTGATCTCTTCTTTCTATCAATAATACTGAGTAAGTGTGTACTGCCAGTAAAAATATGTAATATTGGCACATTTATTTTGTGAGACAGAGAGGGAAGTATTGGATCTGTAGTGTTGAAAATAGTTCATTTATTTGAGCCTTCCTCCTCATAAGCTAAGAATCATAGTAATTTACAGCATAAATTCATACTCAGTTTCAAGAATTCCTAAATGAATAGTTTCCCTCCCTTACTTGGTTTGATGATGAAAATTAAGCCATGCAGACCAAGTATTGCTCCTCTACTGGCACTCTCTTGGCTTAAACACATGCATCATTGCTTAAAATTAGTTATATTAGGTTGTCTCAAATGAAATGTTGCATTTGAGGATGAAGGGAAATAATTGTTGGATAGTGTTTATCATCAAAATATAATCCTTCTTTCTTTATGAATTTTGCCTGACATTTTTCTATAGCCTGTATTCTTGTTAAAAGGACTTGTTTTTTTTCATGAAGAAACTTCAAAGGCTCCAGCTATACTTTCCTTATTTAAGAATGTTTTATCACAAATAAAAAATTTGAAATGCTTGAACAAAATGATAATCAGTGGAAGAGCTATCAGGAGAATGAGGAGTGTGTTGCAAAATTTCATAATTTAGACTCGACAGCTTGTAAATGTAGCTCTAGAGGTGTGGGGTTGTGCATTATTGAGAAGCCAGATTAGTCCATCTCTATTCACCAGTCTCGGATGCTTCTTCAATTTTTCATGCATGTGATTAATGACTTGACAGTAAGATGCTGCTGCTACAGTTGCCATGATGCAAAAATGAAACATGAATAATTCTCTACGCAGATCACCAAACAGTGACCATGAACTTTTTTGAGTGCAATGGTGGTTTTGAATAATGCTTAGGCAACTCTTCTATGTCAAACCACTGCCCAGTTCTTTTGCTCTCATCATAATGTATCTATTTCTCACTACATGTAATGATTCGATTCAAAAATGGATCTCTCTGGAGCCAAATAATTGATAAAGCAAACTTTTCTAAATATGACATTTCATGCAAGACAACCTAATATTATCCGTGTCAAGTACTAACTGGTAAAAACTTGGATGCTATTTTTGCTGCAACCTGTCTTTGCTTTTTATCTTATGTATTTTGTAACCTAGGATGCTAATTGACATCATTAATTATTTTCTAAGTGAATAAGTGCATGTGGATCATTTGGCTATAAATCCTCTTTTTTCAATATTGGCACCTTTTTCTCTATTTGCTCTTCTTTTTTTACTGTTTCTATGTGCTGGGGATTCTGTGTGAGAATACACCTGTTGCATCAATTCCCCATTTTCTAGTCAACATTGAAGGGTTCCTTCTTTTTGCTCTGTTTGGTTCACATTTCAAGGAGATAGGGAGTGATAGACTAACTAATAATCTAATATAATACAGGAATGACTCAAAAATTGGTCCTGTTTACAGTGCAGTTTCTATAGGTAGGCTATTTTTGAAGATCTTTACTTCATTCTAGTGCTTGGTGAATAAAGTAACCATTTAAGCATATGTTGACTAGTGTTTTGAAATTGTGCAGGTGCGTGTGATGGCACAGTTGCGTGCTCCACCTGCCACTGCGTGCTGGAACAGGAAACGTACAATGTGCTCAACAAAGGTGTCACAGAGGAGGAGCAGGATCTCCTCGACATGGCCTCTGGCAGACAAGCCACGTGAGTGTCTCATACTGTGACGTGGCAGCTGCAGGTCAAATGACATCTATGACCACTGTCAGTAGGGACACATGGTGGTAGTAGGCACTCATTATGGTAGGCCCGAGTAGCTGGAAATATGCAGGTGTCAGCACTGTAACTCTGAGTACATCCAATGCTATTTGGTGCATGCAACGTACAATGGCAGTGATCTGGAAGAGATCATCAGCAATGTTTAATTGTAAGCCTACTTAATTACAAGAAAAGTATGTGTTCAGAGTTCCATCTGCATACCAGTGAAGGACTGTGCTTTCACTTCTGAGTGGCACCAGTAGACTCGACCATACTGATATGCTGCACCCTGTCTTGCTGTAACTGCTCTACCCCAGCTCCATACACGCACCCCCAGCTCCACACACGTGCCCCCAGCTCCACACACGCATCCCCAGCTCCACACACGCAC
>VOMN01074562.1:0-72351 GCA_014899125.1 Orchestia grillus
TTACTTGCTGTGATAGTCAATTTCTGAGGTACCTGTTCAGGTTAGGGCTCGCGTTCTTCTCTAACAGGACTTTTTGCGGGCTTCTAACTTGCACTAATACCGTTTTCTTTCCGTTTGTAGACTAGTTTTGAAATAGTGAGCTCATAATCTATTGGCGAGTTATCAGTCACTTCGAATGTTGTTTGTTAAACTGTAACAGGGGATCTATTTGTTTTAGTTCATTATTGTTACAGCTTTATTCACATATGGTATTTGATGGTCCCCATATTGCTTACCCAAGCTCACTTCATCGACTTCGAATATATAGTCTGCTTTAGTTTTATCTAGCATACTTGGATGAAATTGTATTGTGTTCAGCTCTATTCTTTGGCTATTTAGTGCGTATGACTTTGGTGTTAGAAGCAGCGGCGAATAGTTTTTTTGAATTGAGATTCATTATTTGGCTGTGCAATTAGAGCAGGCTCTAGCCACAACAGGCTTTTGTAGTTATTTATTCTTGCCGCAAATTCCTGCAAAGCTAAAGCTTGTTTTTATTCTATGGTCTGAAATACGTAACTGTGCTATTGTATCGTATACTGTATGCTAATATTATTTAATAGGAGATTTAACTACGAGGATTATTCATTTTGAAGCTAAATTCAGTCGACTTCTTCTGAGTTTTTAATTTTATTTCCCACGCTTTCGTGCTATTAAACAAAGTTCGTGTTCAGGGCTGACAAAATGTACTATCGCTGGAGCTATGAACATCTGACCGGTATATTATCTACCAAAATTAACACACGATATGTAGTCATTAAATTCATTCCTGAACGTTCTTTAAATGAAAATGCTTATCATTTGAACTAATGCTGGATACGATCGTAATCCAAAGTCGATCAACAGGCATGTTCAATTTTCCGAAGCTTTCTGTCGTGTTCTGCATTAGAATAAATGGTAAGCACTTTCATTTAATATATATTCAGGAATCAATTTAATGACTATATACAGTATAGTTTTAAATTTGGTAGATAGACTACGAGTTAGATGTTCTCAGCTCCTGCGATTGTACATTCTGTCACCCCTGAAGACGAGCTATGTTTAATAGCCCGAAAGAGTGGGAAGTAAAATTTACAATTGGAAAAAAGTCGGCTGAATTTGCTTTCAAAATACTGACATTAGCGTGGTTAACGTGTGTATATAGCTTATAATGTCTTTCATTTTACACTTCCTATATAGTAATAGCTGTAATTCTTTCGGAGTCAGCATGTTCTTTTGACTTCGTTTTCAACGCATCATATTAACATATGCTGCTTGTAAAAGGATTAGAGTGAACCAAAGAACTTGGTTTAGTGGTATACAGAGTATCCCAGAAGTACCAGATCCTTCTAATTAGAATACCACATGTTAATAGGATACTCTGTAAATCGGTAATCCTATTAACTCCTCAATTCAAGGCTCAGTTGCTTCTGGGCCATCCAGTTCTTGATGTCTTTCCCCGCCGGCCCTTTAACGCTATTTTGGCTCTTATCATAATGCTCAGAGTTTTTCCCAGCATCAATCGGGCACACGGAAGCGTGGCGTTCCAGTTCTGTCCCAGAGCTCCTCATGGTGAAATCAGAGGCTCAGACTTTAGGTCATAGATTGAGTTTTTGAGTAGTACAAAAGGATTTTTCATTTCCCCTATCCCATTTTCCTGAGCTGGATTACTTATTTAAGAAGGCTATAAATTTACCTCAGCTATAAATAGGCCTTTGGGACTTCTATCTTTCGTGTTCCTTTGTTTCTTTCAATTTTCATACCTTCTTCGCTATCTCTAGTTTATCTTTTCTTCCTCTTTTTTCTTAACTTGCTGTTTCTATGCGCAGGGTATCTTGTGTGGGAACACAACTGTGCATAGATTCCAGATTTTCTTAAGTCGATACTAAATGATCCCTTCTTTTCGCTCTCTTGAGATCGCCTTGGGTGTGGCTGGGGAGCTTTGAACTAACAAATACCATTAATAATAGGTCCAGAAATTATTCAGTTTGGCTCGAAATAACGATGGTAGAAGTGTGCCATATAAAAGTTACCGAGTGTACCAAGTCAGTGTAAGAATATTCTCGTCATATGGGAAAAATTGCTTAAGAGCTTATTATTATGATGAGGCACACATTGGTCTTAGTTGTTGCCGTGATGTTATGCAGTCGATTCACGTTTGTCGTAGCGACTCGATGATTAGTTCAATATAGTCAAATAGCAAATGAGTGTAGTCTTTCTGCTATTAGGAAATTTTTAAAACTCGTCAGAAAACATTGAACAGGCATTTTTCGGTAAGTCGCGAATCCCTCTCACACGTCAGGTACCTTCCTGAACTAAGGGTCTTTTATGAAACATATCTGTTCAGCTGTAAAGAGATTACTCGAAGAATCTGCCCAAAAGCAGTAGCGAGTGGGATTTTTCATGTGTTATTCCAGAACACATAGTCATGACTCAGCCTAGTCTCGCATTTCTAAAGAAATTCGTGCTAAAGTGATATGGAGGGGGAAAACCTCCAGTGTTGTCTTAGTTCACCAGCCACAGCCGCCGAGCTCTGCTCCGTGCCTGACCAGACGGAGCTTGTGACAAATACAGACACATGGCCCAGTGTTGGTGCACGCACGGTCTAATTTAGCTTCAGCTATTTTTGTCTTATGTTTTAAGCGTATTTGAATAAGAAGCCATCATTTCGGTGAAGTACTACATCTGTATAATTGTTAGAGTATTTTCTGGACGTGGGATCTTATTCCTTCTGTGCACGCTGGGTACTGGCGTTTTTTTGTACAAATATTTTCATGTTTATAAGCTGTTTATTCGTTGAGGGTGAGGTCCAAAAACACGGGTAGGCTTGACGTGCTAATCGCTTCAACATATTCAGCTCGCACAACCTTAGGTTGTATTTAGCCTCACATAGTTCTAGCGAGCTCGTAAACTTACGAGTATTTGTTCCGTCGTATAAATTTGCACGTGCTTGCTGTACGGACGCCCTTTTGTATCTGTACCTACGTCAACGACTTTAGTGTACTATTCAATGTAAATACGAGGTTGGTGCATCCAGACTTCGTCGTTTTTGCCGCTGCTAATGAAGAGTACTACTCCTTGCCCTCATTTCACTGGTTAGATGTGCGACTTTGTGGGGTCATTGTAGTTGCTTTTGCTCGTTTAAACGAGTGGTCCTGCTATGATTATTTTCACGAAGGGGTCCTTCTATGGAAGTTCTTTTTCTTACGGGTTCTGAACCTTATGGTATCTGCTTAATTGGAGTGCAATATTACCCGTATTTTGGCCAGTTGGGAGGAGTTTTGTTAAAGTGCTGTTACTGCAAAGCGGGAGGCTTGTACACCAAATTTGAGATGCTATCTGATAGCGTCGAATAAACGTAGTGTTTTTCTGCTGAGTGATGGTGCAATACATATTCCTGACTCGCTAAATCCTATGTATTGTAAAGTGACCGAAGATTCGAAGCTCAGTGCTATCTTGTGTTCAAAGTTTTCGGCTTCAATGAGAGTTGGTTAGAGTGTCATGGACCGAAAAAGAAGTTACGTGAGCTCTTCAATTACGTTTTTAAAGAATTGGCTCTTCTCGGTGCGACTGTCTGCCAAATGCAGACGCAGGAATTAATTTGGCCGAAACTATAGTCTGTTTAGTTTGATGTGTAGGTAGGTAAACATTTTCTCTTATTCATTCTGTCCCTTGTGTCTGTGACTAAGGGAGTGGGTTAGAAGGGTGAGTCTCGATTAATTTGTAATATATTTACTTCAATTTCCACTATTTCAAAGAATCTGTCAAAAATTTCTTGTGACTTCAGTGCTAGAATCTTGCGCATTCTAACTTTTTATATGGTGAAGTCCTGATCTTGTATGCCTGGGATTTGCAAGTACCTAAATATTGTTTTTCTTTTTTAGTTATTTTAGACTTCATGTTTTTTAATGTTCGTTAAATGTTACGTGATCACACTGCGCATTCCTGGACCTTCATTTATTATTCAAATGATGCAACAACAGTTTTGAACTTAGCCGTGTTCTCTGACGGCTTCTTTCATTAGTCTTGTGCTCGTCAATGTCCCACGCAGGCGCATGATAGAACAGGTTAGCATTAAAGGTACCTAGTCGAATTTGCAAAGCCTACTTGTCAATCAACTCGTCGTAAGCTTTCTATTGATAATCTTTTCATTTCTTTAGATCTCATGTAAATAAGAATGGATGTATATTGATTTATTGCTCTCCAAGAAATGCTATGATCTTGCGTACATTTCGTTTTCCTTTATTTTTTTAATCGCTTTAAAATTTATTTATAAAATGACTGGGATTCATTCGAAGTCAAATTTTGTGTCTGTGGTGAAGTGTACAGCAAACAATCGGCGAGTCTAGGCTCCGTCCTTGTGATGTCGATGAAGAGTAAAAAAAAATGTAATGAATTCGATTTGGGAACCGAAATCGAAACAAAATTTTCGGTGGAGTGCAGAGTTGAATTTTAATACTGTTATAAAATCGGAATGGTGTTGCGTGGAAATTGAGACTGATTCTCGATGAGAAATGCAGTTACGTGAGACGTTTTTACTTATCACGAATGAAAATATGCCCTGAAATAAATGGTAAAATTACTTTTGAGATCGAAATCATAAACCACGAATGGAACATTATTTGAATCAGCATAGAGGCAGCAGAAATTAATATCGAATAACGAGTGTAAATGATTCGACCAGTAGGCACCCGCATCAGCAGTGTTGCATATCAAGTTATGATTTTGATCTATGAGACTCGCACTCACAATTGCCTAGAATGTGCTTTCGAAGGGTGATAATAGCAATTATTTCATACCTTGGAAATTTGACATGAGTATTAAGAATAAGAAGACAAGCGCAGATGAACTAAAAATCTTATGAAACATGCATACTACATGCATAAATTGTCATTTTTTACTGGAGATGTTTTGCAATCAAGAAGGACTCTGTTTAAAAACTACGATGGTTGTGATTTTCAACAAACCTGTTGACCTCGAGTAGAGCGTGGCGGCTAAAGGTTGATAAAGATAAACAGCTTTAGTGGAATTCGGACAAAACCCTTCACGCGTGCGAGGCCTATGAGAGAAGTATTTAAATAGAATTTGAAATTCAGTTACCGTGAGGTAAAAATGATGAAACTATTCACTGTGAAGCAATCACATCGCGAGAGCCACGCGGGTCCCGCAAGAGCCGTAATATCTTTGATATTAATAACACATGACGGCGCAGTAATAGAGGTTATTGGGAATATTGAGCTCGGCGGTAATCAACGACAGCGTATCGCGCAACGCTCGTGCCTATCATCCATGCATGGAGTGTAACTCATTACGAGATAAAAGTTTCGATCTGTGGTGTTTAAAAGAAGCAGTTGTATTTTTCAGGCACTAATGGGGTACACTCTACTTATATTTCTGCACTTTTTCCAGTAAGCCTTTAAATTGAAAAACGAAGGGAAATAGACTCTAAAATTGCAGAAGTAAATTCTATTTGTGAGCGACTATCGTGAGGTGCTAGGATGAACTTAATGGTTTAGATCAATTTGTTGCTGTGGTAGGCTAAGAAGAATGTATAGTTAGTCCTGGGAACCTGAATAAAATGTAATACACGAACTATTTTGCAGAAGTAAAATAAAAATGGAAGTTCCTTAAATCAACGGAAGAAAATATATCGCCTTCACTTTCCAAGTGAACACCAGTGAGAACAATATGTTCAAAAGAAAGGATTTGTAAGACGGTATGAAATTCACTTGAGAATAAATTAAACTACTTATGGACCGCAGATATGGGATGCCGCTTAAAGTTTTGTTAGGTATATTTGATTACTGCTGTAACTTCTATGAGCACGAAATGAGATAAATACAGAACATGTATAGCAGAAAAAGGTGTATCTCAGTCTGGCTTGTAGAAAAACCTGGTATTTGAATGTGTACAACATCAAATCACTGAAGAAAGCATTAATCTCATGTACATTTATATAGATCACTGAAAAATAATAAATAAAAAATTATGAGCATATTTCCATAATGATGATTGTAAGTGATAAGAAAATATTTACAAGAATGATAGAAGGCTTTTAAGATGATGAGTTTTGACTGCAAAATTCGAAGCGAAATGTGACTGTGGAGAACATACTCGATGACGTAATCAATAAGATACACGGAAAAACTATAAGACTCGCCATGTAGCACCGGGACCGACTCATTCGAGATATTTATGAGGGCGAGGATGCGATACGCGTGATGCGAACTTTGACAACTATAGTCAGTGACTATACTTCAAGTTTTGCAGCGCTCCAGAATGTGCCAAGAAAGTCATTAATTTACCTTGAATATATGACCCGTCGGTGGGGTAAACAGGACGCTCATACGTGGCGTAGCAGCACGTATGAGTGCTGTGTGTGCGTGAGACTTCGTCGGCCTAGACGTGTTCAGGACTTCATCGTACGTGTGTGAGACTTCATCGTGCGTGTGTGAGACTTCATCGTACGTGTGTGAGACTTCATCGTGCGTGTGTGAGACTTCATCGTGCGTGTGTGAGACAATCGTGCGTGTTTGTGGCTTCATCAGCCTAGACGGAATCTATTAAAATTACATTTTTATCATCCAGTATCATGCGACTTTTTCTAATTTTCAAACGTGTCATGATGTGCATTAAATATTCTAGGTAGTTTCACGATTTTTCGTCTCTTCACCTATTTCCTACGCGTTTTCTAACTATCCTTGTCGGGAGCTTGTCTCATAACTAGTTGGAATTGGAGCCAAGTACGCTTTCCGGGTGCACAAATTATCTTACTTCAGGGCTATCGTTAACTAGGTCAGAAAACACTTTATTCGTACTGCTAACGATTCGACTTGAGTGAAATTATTGAGTTAAATGAGCGTAAGCGTCGTAATAGTGTTATCATTCTAATCCCTAGTGGCATTCATCGTTAGAATTTGCTGTCGGACGTACAGTGCTATACCCTCACGATCACCGCCCCTACTCGTAACAACACGACCTGGGCAAGCAAAGTTCAGCACGTGGTACTCGTGCAACTCGGCTACGCCATTTCACATGATTGCTCAGAATCGTTATTGCTGTGCAAAACAATTGCGTGAATATGATATTGCTCTTACAGATACTGTGCTTGTCGGACCCTATGAACAATGAACCCTAGAAATTAACTGAGAAATACTTGGCTAAACCCATAGTAACGCTAACCGTTGTCAAGTCATTTTTACCGATCTTTTTAAATTCTTTGATTTTGCAGTTATAAGAATTTTTAAAGCTTTTAATGATACATACGATTTATTATCACAAGTACTAATGAAGTGTTGAGAATATTTTTCATCATCTGCATTACTTTCCAGGATTAGTATTTTATTTGCTTCACTATGTACATAGCTTAGTGATAAGAGCAAATAATTCATGAAATCACTTTGACATTGGTAACACAACTGTTTCATTTCTACTTATAATTCTAACAAAAGGTTCAATCTAATTTATGACTCATGTTATGAATTAAGACCTACATACAATTTGATGCCCGATATCAACTTTTCAGTAATGAAGAAAACATGGAAACCTGTTTTAACTGAATCGTGTGATAGACTATGAGAAATTTAAAAAAAATCTTCACGTATTGAGTCTTGACCTAATTTTATTCAACCCAGTAGAACCCAATAAAAAATTCCTCTCAACGAACGGTGAAACAATTAGCTGCTAATTTTTTAATATAAATGTTAAAATGTTATCCTCACTGTTCTTGGGTTTGACTTTCAAGAAAGTTGCAACACTGGGACATGGTTCGTAAAAATGTGATGGTATGATTACACATATTGAGTGAAGGAAGATGTGCAGCGATAGCCAGGCGACCTTTTTTCTTCTCCTCCTAAATTTGTCAGTTAATTCTTTCATTCGAGTAGCTTTGTAGCTTTGAAGCGGTAGACCGTGAGCGAACACTGAAGTAAGTAGTGAGAGCACTCGCATAGTGCATAGAATATTCTCGATTTTTTCAGCTTCATTTGGGAGCCGTTATCAGATATCCTTTGTTCACGTCATTTCTGTGGTGGAAAAAAATCATCAAATGAAATTTTCAAAACACGTTGTGTCACTCCGACTTGACATTCATGAAACGTAACTGATAATTTCATTGATGCTTCCAGCGTGCGGGTTCCGGGAGTCAACACCAGCGAGGCACCGGCCTGGCTCGGCTGGGCGACCGCTGTTGCAGTGCATTTGGAGGTGGTCGCCATGAGTGGAGCACGTGTCTGCTTTCTGTGCTAATTGACGGGGTACTTTCCCTTGCAGCATGAAAACCTGCGCTGTGCATCGTTGTTTTCTTTTAGAACACGCAACCCCTCGATAGGTGAGTGAAAATTTCAATTTTTGTTCCCGTGCCGCTAGGATAGTCCAATGGAAAAATCCTCCTCATTCTTCTTTTCGTGTTTCTGGAAAAAATCATTTCAGTCTACTTTCTAAGGAGTTGATGAGTCAATTCCCGATAAAGACCGGGAACCAACGTGTTTCCTTTTAACAAATGTTCAATAGTATTAAATGAAATTACATATTAATTTTTATGTCATTGAAAAATTCCGGATGCGGGGAATGTGTGTCACGCGCCCGACCTCATCGATCGGAAGAGCGCTGCTTGCCAGATGAGCGATGTGGGAAAAGTCGCGCCCGACTTTGCAAAGCGCGACCATAATATAGCTTAAGAAGTTAAGCGACTACTAAAAAATATGCTATCATTACTTTATAATGCAAGAAGATCGCTATCGTGGCTCAGTATAGTAGCGAGTTCATTTAAAAAGTAAGGAATGTCTTAATACCTCCGGCAAATTAGCCCTCGAAACGGTCAGAAACAGTGGACTGCCCTTGATCAGCTACCTGTTGCTCATCCAGTCTCGCATCTCACGGCGAGACAAAAAATGGGAGTTTCATTCATTGATCCAAAGACTTATTTGGTACTTGCAAATGAGCTTCCAGTTTGTTAAGTTGGCAATATCAAAATAATTTTTTTACTGCTTCAATTCAATATACTTTCACACTAAGTTAAATATACAAACTTGGGAAGCTAAATCTTACGCAAGCATGTTACAGCTTCCAACCTTGGTTGCTAACCTCTGCAGCTCTAACGATCCCGACCGTCCGCACCCTGCAGCCAAAATGCAGTGACGACGCGTAAAAGCAACGTATGAGTTCCACACCAATAATTCAAATTAACTATTGAAATAAATTAACTATTAATCGCCCCAAGCTTGCAAAATTTTTAATAGCTACTCTACGTGTCATTTGTGATGACTACGAGCCTTAAAAAAGAATTTGAACGCGAATACAATGTTATAGAGGTCGTATGTCTATAAAGATATATGCCCAACCAGTTTCATTTCCAATGTAAACTCGATGTTGTTAAACATAAGTTTTTATATGTATTGGGCTTTAGCTTCATATGTGTGCTGAATGATTTGAATATTTCTTAAGATAGCCCTAAAAGTGTAAGATACATCAATTGATTTATAGCTTTTTTAGTATTTTCCGGACCTAATACCTTCAACATATTTTCTCTTCCGTAAATGCAAGTGATCAGATGCCCTGCGTACTAATTTCGAACATTTGAGACTCCTATTAAAATGCTTCACATTTTAGGGCTGAATTAAATCAGAGTATCATTTTGTCAGCTTTCTGCACAGTTTCAAACAACGATCTATTTCTATTTGGTATTTTTCGGAGCTTTAGCGCCTAAGAGCAGCATAATATTCACCTGAAATATTAAAACACCTTTCAGTATTCGATGTAACAGAAACTCACTCCTCCGATGATGGAGCGTATACCTCATCATAGATCACAATGTACCACGAAGAAAGAAGTCCATGCAGTGGAAATGAAACGACAAAAATGTAGCACGAGGTTCTTTTATATGGGCATTCACTGAATAACGAGTTGTTTTCCACTATTGGTATTCGGCATATATGCTGCGTAAGTTTCGCTAATACTGCACGGAAAGTTTAAATAATTTAGGTTGGATGTTTTCCAGCAATGCTTCAATTAGCATAAATTTATCTGACTTAGGCCTATTAGCGGTACGATAGGAATTATTCTCACGCATGGGTTGTGTCGTGTGAAGCACATGGAGACATGAAGTGACCACCTCCAGCCTGCTCCCATTAGGACAACAATTTACAAGGCGGTCCTCAGTCATGTCGATGGTGGCCGATAATAACCAGTAGTATCATTAAAATAAGCTACTGTAACGCTGACTTACAAGCCTAGTATCTTAGGCTCTCAGATGGATAGCTCTTTGGTTAAGCTCGGTAGCTCTGCTTGCCGAACTTCTTGCTAACTGATCCTCATCCCGCCACCCGCCCCCTCCTTCAGATTCCCCAGGTGAGAGAGTCAGGTGCCAGCACAGCCTATTCAAACGCTTTGTAACTCTGCTCTTGGCTGAATTAATCCTCAATATTATATTTCTCCTTTTAAACGTAGCCTATTTACGGATGCGTAGAACACATTTCCAAAGTTTTCGATATTTGCTCCCTTGATAACGCGCGATGCTTAGCTCGAAAGCTTGTTTATATTATACGAAAAAGCCCAGCGGATGTTTCGGATTAAACACTGCACAAAATAGATCCTGGCCGTTCCTTGTTCTAATAAATAAGACTATTAAAAACATTAGGCAAAGGGGAAAGCACGGACTAATCAAAGTGTCACGCCATGTGTCAGTGCAGACATAAGAAGCAGCTCGTTCAAATGTACGCCCGGTGCATCAACTGTTCACTAACCTTTTGTATTCTCAACATATTTTGGCCTCAGCCTTTCATTCTTGAGATGTCGAATTGCGTACCTGCGTTACTCAATGGTCCCCTAGCTCGAATCTAGCGAGCAGTTCGAATTTTTTCTTCCTTCAAATTTATTTTTCCAACTTTTTCATACACAGACGCCATTCAATTTCTGTATCCATGTGTACAATCTTTCTTGCCTATTAGTTATAAGACTTCCATGATTTGAAAATGTGTTAGTCAAATTTCTAGAAAGCTGATCTAATGACGAATGTACGAGTATTTCCAATGTACGTATTTTTTGCGTACACCATCCAAGAATCGAAATATGTCGATTCGTCAAGTTAAAATACGCTTAGTACTGGAGTCTTACATGAAACATTTGTTCATTTTAGAATACGGTTTCTAATCGTTTACCTGAGAAGTCATCGAACTTTCTGGGGCCTACAGGCTCCACAGTTTGTAGAATTTGGACTGTGATATCCGGACTCAGAAGAAGTATCTCCGCAATCGTGAAGCTAGAGCCGAAAGGAAAGACTAGGGAAAACGTAGGACCCCTGCGAGACGTACATAATTTGTCAACATTGAAACGGAACATGCGCAGGACTCTCACTCAACAAGCAATAATGTCTGAGGATGTAGGACTTGGCCATTTATCGAAAACGGCTCGATTTCGAGCGCTGAGAAGCACGGCAAGACACGCTATGTCCTTTATTAATTACCTGTAGTCAATGTGTAAGTAATGTGTTTACCAGTCGGGGCGTCAATGTTTTACGGAGGATCACCCTTCAGGGGGCATAGGATAGGCCATAGGCAATAGAGGTAGGTTAGTTAGGTTTGCCTATCCTATGCTATGGGGACTAGCGCCCCCAGGGGAGCACCGCTAGGCTACCTCAGCTTTAGATAGGCCTTCGGGACTTCTATCTTTCGTGCCCACTTTGCTTCCTTCCGTTTTCATTCCTTCTTCGCAATTTCTTATTTGTCTTTTCTTCCTCTTCCTTCTTAACTTGCTGTTTCTATGCGCAGGGGATCTTGTGTGGGAACACACCTTGTGCATAGATTCCCCGTTCTCCTAAGTCCATACTAAATGGTCCCTACTCTTTCGATGCGGTATAGCCCTCGAGGCCGGTGCATTGCGTCTAACCCCAATAATAATAATAATAATAATAATTACGGAGGATCACCTGTGGAGTGAACTTGAAACTTGAGACTTGTGCTTCAACAAATGAAATTAAGAATCTGACGAAATCCATGGACAGATGTCTCCTGGCTATTGTTGAAGCACGTGAAGAGTTCATTAATTATTAATGTGTTTCGCGAAAACTATGTCAAAAAATATTAATATCAAAATGCTAGTAATGTTTTTACCTTATTTCAGTATCCACAGTAAAGCTTAAGACTTTGAAAATGCCGTGTTTTATAAACTTTTCACCCTCGGTACACAAAATCGTGGCTCCATCAAAATTTAACTAAATCAAATGCATTTAAAATCTTCCTTAATATCGGACTGATCGATGTAGAACTTTTACATAACAGTTGAAACCTTATATGGAAGCAGTTTCCAAAATATGTTTATCACATAAATTTTTGAGTAAATCGTTAAGAAAAAACTATCTTACACAAAAGCTTGGCACGAGGTGTATATACCGATGCCTTCATCTCTATTTTTCAGGAACCTTTTTATTGCTGAAAAATATACCTGCGCTTCAGTCAAAATTTTTAGAGATAGCATATTATAAGTGTGCTTGTATTCGTTCATAAAGTACCTAGATTGATCATTACTTCACTTATTTCACTTAGTAAATTTCGTCTAATTAACCCTCGAAACGACTGTTGAGGTATGCAATGAACAGTAGCAATGACAATCGGACATCAAACTCAACTCAAACAACAGGTGAATTAAATTATTATTTTATATAACATATCTACTCCAGCTAAAGATAGCCGTTGCTTCTGAGAGATTTGCATCAAAGCTTTTTGTGAAAGAGTTCTAGGTTTTAACAACCAGCCATAATTTTTCCCAACTGACGACGAACAATCTGTCGAAGTGGCGTAGAGCAGGTGCTACCTTCTCGCGTGCAATGTTCCGGAAGGCACAACAAGATCCGTATACGTAGGGGAATTCCTATAGGCTGGAGAAGATGAACTGAGAGATAAAGTGTTCTTGAGAGCGTAAGGGTTCAGGCCTTCCCAGACACGCTCTTCTCACGGTGGAGTAGGTCGCTCCTACGCCTCTTTTGGCCTACAGCGGCTTGACATTCCTCCTTCCAATTCTCTCGATTTTCTAATGGCGGAACTTACATATGGTAATATGTAAAATTTGATGATCAGTCCAGGTGCCTGGTATTAGATTCTCAACGATATTTAATTATTAGCTATTTCCTAATGCCTTTTAACATTACCTGGAAACTTTTCATTAGGTAATTTTCATTGGAATTTAAAATTAAAAAAAAGTATATCTTTGGCACGAGGAAAAGCAGTTTCCATAGCTCTTCATTTGACGAATGTTACCTCTCATTTACGCAAGAATTTTACTTTGACCACCTTTGATAATTTTCGAAGAACCTTTGATATGGCGTTAATAACAGCCGAATCATAGAACACCTGTTCTTCCGTTGACGTCTTAAAATCTGTTTAATCATCAGTGATTCAACAAGAACCATGTGACTGTTGCATCCAAGGAGAATGAAATGGCTGCTATGTGCTGTCGTCCATTTATTTCGCTCAATCTAATTCAAAAGCTTGACGAAAGTCCAAAGATCGTCCTTTCGCTTTTAAGATGATGCTTGAAATGAAAGAACAAATTTCGGTTGAAAATTGATTGGATGCCTAAACACTTGAGCAAAGAATGACATTCTCTTTCGACGTACGAAGATAATAAACACACAACGTATGAATGTCTTCGCGAGGCGAAACGTGGAATGTACGTAGCTGAATCAGCATAATTCAGAACTATTTGCAGTGTTGTCTGGCCGGTAGAGCTCCTTTGGGACCAATTGCCCACTTTAAAATTTAAGGATAAAGCTGAGAAAAAGAGGAGAAACAAACGTTACAAGGGAGACGATAGTATCCCAGTACAACATATCAGTTTTTGCACCCAAACCTCCACGCAGAGCAAAAGCTGGCGACCCCTGTCGAAATATCACGTGCAAAAGCTGGCGACAATCAGAAATCAAAAGCATCTCACAATGGAGGTATAACTATCGGAAAACAGAACGAAATTCAAACATGAATAAACCGAAAGAAAAGTTCTCTACGGCTATTCATTGGAAAACTGGAAAGAATCCATCGCCTAGAAGAATTCCGCTGCCCACAAGATGATTTCGTCATACAGAGCCTGAACTTGGGTGTTAGCACAACTCTGCTTCTGATGTTTGATTTTTTCGAGCTGAGGTTTGTGGTAAAAAGTACATGAAATTCAAAGAACATATATTTACTGGAATATTGAAACCGAGCAGAATTTGTTGACAACCAGAAAATCAAAGGAGGAAGAAAATGTATGGGACGAAAGTATCTACCCAAAATTGATATGGTAAATCATTGTTGTTTTATTGTAAAATTTCAGTATCTTGATTAAATTTTTTATATAACTTCCAAAAACTTACAGAAGCCCAAGTAATGTAAACAAAGTACGATCGGCGCTATCATTATTTCTCCAGATTTTATTGGATATGGGTGCTTATTCTGAATGAAGTATTCCAGTGATTACATTTTTCTTCTATGACAGATTATGAAATTATTCAACATTATGATAGTTATATATAGAATATGAGCCCACGCACACGATACGCAGCAATAACTACGTCAGTTGAAAAGGTATTTCTTACGTATCATCTTGTTTAGCTGCTGCTTTACAATATTTTCAAGCTCTCAGTACATTTTACGAACATAACTGGGGTAATTTTAGGGTGAGCTTCTTCAGCAAATAATTTCAAGTTTCTCATCCGCCGTTCATTAATTGACGCTGTTGGTTCTAGTTCTGGGTTCAACACGCTTTTATATTCTCCTCTGAGCCTGCGTCTGATATGACTTTTGAAAACGTTCTAAATCAATTCAATTGGATTTAGTGAATGTGAATATGGTGCTGGTTTAAAACTTTTAACGCATGGATGTTGTTGAAAAATGGTTTCTTTCAATTTTATTACATATTTATAATTAAAAAATATGTACGATAAACTTATTTAAAATTAAAAAATGTTGAACTGGCAGTGTTATGTGTTGTACCAGTGTGTACTGAAATGCTGTATAAATACATATATATACAGGGTATATACGCATATGTAATAAATGCAAGGAGTCTTCCTTTCTTCGTAAATGATTTTGACAAAAGTTTCACTAAGCAGCTATATGCAAAATGATGTTAATTCAATATTGTCTTCAAGCATTAACCATTTATGGTACACATATTTCTATTAAAGTTTTCTGAAATATATTTGAAAAGTAAAAAATAGTTTTATCCTGAAAATAGTTGCCCGATTAAGCATTCAGATAAGTATTTTTCAAACACACATGTTTATGTAAAATATTTGCATATTGTATACATTTTCAGTATATGTAATTGTTGTATATTTGCGAATGGTTATTAGTGTTACGGAATTACTGATAATATTAGCTTTTACAAATGTTTTATTTAAACTGAATTCAAAAGTGCAATATATTTCAACTTTGAAGAACCTGATTTTTACCTCGAGAAACTTGATCTTCACTTTGAGAACTAGGGAAGCATTTAGAGGAACGTAAGTTCCGTCTAGAGGAAACTGATTGTCATTTAGAGGAACTTTCGTGAGGACAAAATAGACCTCGAAATAGTGTAGAGCAGTTGTGAAACAATTTGTTGTAACTGCCACAGTTACACTATATAGAGCAACAAAAAGTTATGATATTTACATGATCGATAGTCAAGTGTCAAATATGATATTCAAAAGATAAAGCTGTACATCCTATTGAATCAGCGTTAAATCCTCCAGCCAAAGTGACAACAGTGACGTGACTAGTGACGACATCGACTTGGCAGACCAACCGGACAAAAATTCAGACCAATATATTATAAAAAACTTGCGAAGTGCCAACCACTACCCTCCTACTTCAAAGGAATTAGATGTTCCTCAGAAACGTAAAAAAAACATCTTCCCCGACGAGGCAAGAAAACTCAAAGCCAGAACAACAAGAGCTCGCACTCACAACTACAGTCCTATATACATACATTATGGTCAGAAAACTCATGGAATTAAGCCCTCAACCAAGGGAAACGAAGAGCTCGCCAGACCAAACTATCAAACCTAGAGACGCCACTTCAATGCGAAACATCGACGTACTAACAATACTTGCAAAACAATTAAGTTATTTACAACTCTGTGGTGATACCAAGATTAATCATACGATCGTATCATCACACTACCTGCACCTCTATGAAAATAATTCAGTAGAAGGGCAACAATAGGAAACTGAAAACAATTAGAATCTAACCGTGATGAAAAAAGTAATGAAGTCCAACTATTCTGAGTTGCAATACTGTACTGTACATATCTGTATATCGTTCTTAATCATGATGTACCGTTATTATTTTCAGCCATGTATATAATTTTGTTGAACTGATAATGAAGCTGGAATCGGAAACTTTTTCTAAATGCATATGCTCAATTTTTTTGAAGTATTTTCCACATTTAAGTTTTAGTGAACTTGCGAGCTATTCAAAACAGTGATGTATTCGCTTCCAGACAAGTAGAAGTATGAAATTGGCTCACACATCCTACTGAAGAAGTGATCATTTATGAACAATATTGGGACTGGACACAAGTAACGTCCAAAGACCTTCAAGGAAGCGTCATGGGCTCACACACTACATAATCTAGAAAAATATACATCAAACATAAAAATGATCAGTAAGATCAACAAGCTCGCCGACGACTCGAGACTGGCGAGGGTGTTCCCCGAGCGTGGCAGAATTATCATACGAAAAGACCTCAACCGCCTACGCCGAAGGGCTGACACCCGGCAAATGCGTCTTAATATTGACGAAAATTCAGTTGCGTGCGTTGTAAATAATATCAAAAAAATTGTTAGATTCCAATTTGTTTACAGCTGGCAAGACCATCGAACGTTCTCTTTAAACTGGCAATTCACTGATAAACGTAAAATGAAAGTTCAAAACTCTTTGGTACGTTTGCGTCCAATAAATGGGCATTACTTATCACTCGATCAAATATTTTGCATTCGAATTTTTAGACATTTTCAATACGAATATTTCTTCCGCTGCAGTATATTTTTTATTGCTTATCATTGACTATTAACATCTATTTTATAACACTTACTCTTAATTACCTTTAAAGTTGTTAATTTATCGCTGTTCGTTCCATGTAGTGAAGAGAACACATTTTTTAAGTAGCGGTGTAGAGCGGAATAGGGATGTAAATATACCCGTTACTTGTGTTGAAATCTTGCAATGACATCGTGAGGAACAAAATATTCACCTAGAGAAAATACAGTAAAGCGAAGTTCAGCGTTTCCTGTGCCTGATATCCCGGAGCACGACTCCAAAGAGAGACTTCCGCGATGGCTTGGTGCGTTGGGAGCAAGCAGCGGCGAGACATGTAAACCAATTTTACGCTCCTGTTAATTAGACTACGGAAATCATTCCTTAAACTGCAAAGAAGCTCTGTCTGCTTGGTACCAGATGCATCCCGACTCTACCCCCCTATATTTAGAAGCACGGTGTAAACGGATAAGGCGGCGTATGTACCCTCTCATTTGAACTCACAGTCGACCTTGCCGATCTCTACTAAGTAATTAATTTACTGTGCGTAGGAGAGCTTTTTCTATGCTGAGTAAGTTTCTTGTTTCAACAGACCTTGCTTCTAAACTAGGTTACTCGGCTCAAATAAATTAAATAGGAACCAAAGCTACTTCCTTCTAAACATGTTCGCAAAGGCTACCTTTCTGCGAGAAAATGTAATTAGTATTCTGAATTTCATTCCTAAAAAAGTTCTTTCCGGTCTTTGTCTATTGTCTTTGAGGACAAATTCGCCAGTTGACCTTTGCAATTTTTTACTTCGGAAATTTCGAGATCAACGGACCAGGAAACTTATGTTGAGTTCCGCTTTGCCGTCAGAACGAACCTTTACATTTGAGTCATTCGAGAGTAGAATTCATCAATAACTGTTTACGTTTTCCTGAATATAAAAAACTATTTACATTTCGAAATCAATTCTAACCATTCAGTGTACCGCGCGTCAATCCTGTTGAAATAAAGTTTCTTATTGACAGAGATAACTTTTCTACCAAACCCTCTACAAAGAAGATTTTGTGTAGCGAATCAGTAAATTTTCGAGCTAAATGTAGCCAAGTAAAATCAACTCACGTTAATTGTTATATTTGTTTATAAATTTGCATCATTACTAAGTTGTTGATTTCTCGTATCAGAACCTGAACCGAACGGTGAGTGTATGAAGGCCAAATGATCGGAATTAATTTTAAAAACTTGTTATTACTATTCATCCGCAGGCCTTTAGCCTCCTACGAATATCGAGTGTGTATTGTTGTGTAGTTTTTGAAATAGATTTAATATTATTCATCGAAATAATTAACTTTTCAAAAAAATCCCTCTTTAGATAAACTTTAGGTTAATCCGATTTCTTACAAATAGAATTTTTCTTTGAGATTTCTAGAAAAAATTAAATCGGCATTAAGACCTTGCTTAATTCTTCTTCGAAGTTACATTTACCATTTATAGTCTAAATGACAATCATGCTATCAGCTAATTTTATTTTTTTTTCGTGTTCTCATGAGTATCAACTATGAGCAATGCACAATATTTTCTGCGGAAGGAAAAATGGCCCTGCTTAGTTCTTTAATGTTGAATCTGATACTTTGCCCATCATAAACTATAGTGATGATGAACTAGAGTAATCCGCAAATAAAGAAATAAAAGTTTAAACATATATTTCACAAATTACAAATTGCAATAGCTTCAAAGGCGTATAAGATAATAATTGCACTTCTTACTCCTCATCAGTTAAATAACAGCACACATTTATTGTGATTCAGTGACGGTTAACAGTAAAACATGCCAGCTCTATTTGCGCGCAAGTACAAAGCTGTTAACATTAAGAGCCCCACGACACTAGATTATGACGTAATAGAGGTATGGAACAACTGCAGCTAAACGAGGGGCATGAATTATGGGGGACTTTACAGGGTGTGAACGGTAAATTGGGATTATTTTAAATATTAATTATGAATGGTTAATTAGAACAATTTTAAATATTAATATCCCTATTTACGAATAGTATCTGTGGCTAAAGTTTCTGTTCCACTTAACCTGAAAATGAAGCCCTACTGCAGAAGACGTAAAAATATCCTCAGTACATACACGTGAGAAGGCGATAAAGAAGAAAAGAAGCTCACTGTTTCTGAACCATTTGAAGAGACGTGAGGGAAACATTTATTTGTTACAAACAATTTAAATGGGACACAGTATTGCAATGAGGTGAAAAATGACGTGGTAAACCAGATTCATGAGATACGCTGCTTAAGGGCCCAAATAAAATGCTAAGCATCTAGGACAACCCACATAGAGGAAGATGAGTGGTCTCAATTCAGGAACATTGCTGTATTAGAAAAGCTCAACCTCATGTATAGTTAAATAAGTAATAATAACTGAATAAGTGGCTTACAATTACGAACAAAGGTTAGCAAACATTGCATGGAATAGACAGTTGAAATAAAAGACCAATACATACTGTACATGCAAATATGGAAGTATGTACATATCAACATGGGTCGACGTACACAGATGTACCTATATTCCCTCAATTCCTCGAAAGAAGGTTAGCCTCAAATTTTATTTGAAGTACATTATGTGAGGGATTTAGATGTGTGTTCGGAGGAATAAAATTTCAAATTTTAATTGCATTCAAGACTTGGTTTGTTTTGTTTTTGCCGGTCCCATACCAGGCTTTTATTCCAAATTGCTGAAATGGTGTAATAAAGTGAATGGTATAAGGTTTTAAAGGTATCACTGAGTGTTGGTAATGTATTTTTAACTTTATGTAGTACACCAAAGAATTTCGACATTTTTTTTACAAATGTATGATGTGCGTTTACTTGAATTAAGTGCATGTCTAAGATCATTTCCAGAAACTTTGAGTGATCTGTTTGCTCTATTACGCTATTTGTGGAATTTATTCAACACTATTATACCATTTGTGTATCAATTTGTATACGTGTGAGTAAAGAATGAATATGTAGCTTAGATTAATGCACATCCTATATGCTTTAAACCGCTTGGAAAGTTTTCCTACTTTCAGATTTATTGGATTAGTTATTTCTTCTATTTTGTTTGTGGAAGTTCTTCCGGATTGAGTTCTGCCATCTGCAACCAATATGAAATTAAGAAAGAGGTGCATTTTGCAACCATAGATATAGATCTGAGAAACAGCAGGGGTTCCAGTACAGAGTCTCGTGGCTCGCCGTGGGGTACATTCGTCTTATTTGATTCTGCATTTATGCCTCCATCGTATTTTTTGCGGTGAGAGGGATAAGGTGAGAACCACTCATGCGGTATCATCTTATTCCATTGTGGTTCTGCTTGGATGAAAGGATTCTATGATCTACACCATCAAATGCGTTTTTGAAAGCTAAAAATATAGGGAGGTCATTTTAGTTTTTAGTCATTTTCTCTAAAATAATTTTCTTAATTAAGAATATCGGAAAATAGTCATATATGAGGTTAGGATTCCTGCGAAAATATCAGTCGCAACAGTTACGCAGTTATCGATTAGTGCAAAAGATTCTGAGGTTACTCTCGTTGGCTTAAAAATTATAGACAGAAATGATTTAGATTGTGTGAAGATCAAGAAATTCAATATTGTATCACAGTTTGATCATGAAGGCGATCACTGTTAAAGTTATCAAAAATTATAATACATTGGTATTAATGTATGTTAAATGACTGAATAATCGGTTGAGTTCATTAATGAATAGAGTAAAATTGATAGAGTTGACTGTTCCTAAAGGTATGCGTTTTGTATTCCTTTTCATATCTATAAATACGGTTTCAATATCGTTTACGTTTATTGTTGTCTCTGATAAAAGTTTTGTTTTCAGTTTATCTGTAATATGTTTATTTTTTTGAATATCGTTTACATTCATTGTTTCCTCTGGTATAAGTTTTGTTTTCAATTTATCAATGATAATTCCCTCACTCTACCACCACACTCGCAATTTCCTCGTAGGAAGTGGCACACGGAGAGTTTTTTACAGCAGCCATAATTTTTTATATACTGTCAAGCCTACTTTCGGGGAAACAGAGTATGTCAAAATTGTAATTTAGGTCTTCAACAGTGCAGTATGTTGCACCTAGTTTAGGCTAGAGAGACCGACAGTTCCAGGAAAAATAGACAGGTAACTGTTGCATATGGTGTTGGGCTTATTAGTTTCTCAATAAAAAGTACAGACATGAGGATGTATCATCTAAATTTGAGTACAGTGCAGTAAACAGATTTTAATCGGGATCAACGCCAGGAAATATGTCATACTAATCTGCCTTGTGAGCTATCTAGGCAATTTGAGTAGAAAATACACAAACTATTGATGATATGAAAGAAAGTTATATTTATATTAAGAGCTTGTCTCTTATTTTGCTGTCAAGGAGTAGTTAGCAGTAATTTTTCTTGGAGCTTATTATTGCTGGTCAAATCTCTGGTTTCAGAATATTATTTGTTTGGGCCACGACGCCGGGGATCTTGAAGGCGCTCAGTCCAGGGGTTGAAGTCAGTCACCTCAGGTGTTCAATGGTGAATGCCTTTGCTTTGTCTTCAATAATACGACAATATTGTGTACAGCTTACTTCTGCATAGGAATACGAACATACTGTCTTGAGCTTTGTAGGAAAGGAGATCCGTGCGGGTACCGTAGAATACTTTATTCTTGAGGTGGCTTTCTTGTTTACGGGAGTGGACCCATTGTGGCCGCTGTTGACGTTTACGGCTTCTCTCTGTCTTCTTCGACTTAGGTTTATCTTTGTAGCGTAAAATCGCATTTGTTGTGTCCGAAGACTTCGAGTTTTTATAGGTTAATTCAAAAACTTTTCACGTACGTTTACTTCAGATATATTTGCACTTTTCTTTTATTTTGAAGCTGATCACGAAAAGAAGGGAGGGATTTCAGCAACTGCGAAGCCGTTTCAGTGATTTCAGTGTCTGTGGAGTGATTTCAGTGCTTGTAGGTGGTAAGGAAAATATCAGAGTTTCACTTCGACCAAGCAGTAGAAATACGAAAACTAAACTTTTTTAAATATTGGATAATTTATCAGGAGCTGCTCGTATAACTTATACTAAATTAGACGAGAGAAATTTGATATAATTTTTCTTGCTAGAAGAAAGTTTCACTAAATGGATGACAATTTCACTAAGCATGATTATTCCGAGAATTTCTACAGGCAAGTAGCCTGTACAGCGTGCAATCCATTTTCAGAAATTTAGCTAGCAGTCATTATTAAAAGGAAACGAACATCGACATCGAAAACCTAGCATGATTCATTGAAAGTTATAATATCGACAGAAGCCAGTTTTGTAATAGTATTAATAAGTTTTTGCCATAATATAGGCCCGTTAGGATACAGTTCAGACTTATGCTGTCCAAATTCGACATCATACACGGTTTGTTATCTACTTCCAGTCGGAAGCCCAGAGTTGATTTCGGTTTTTATCTGAGTCATTGTTAAGGCGTGCATTTTGAGTTTTCATATCAGAAGTATGAAGATTTAAAGCTTTGCTGCAGAGCTAAGTAAGTTCGAGAAGTATGTACCTCGCTGAAACCATAGGCAGGATAAGATGCACCCATTTGAAATTTATTTTCCGAACTGAGTCGAACTTGATTCAAGTGCGAGCTCGGAATTAACAAATTTAACGAAAGACTGTAAGAATAGTTGCAAACCAAACGTCAGAGACGTTTCCCTATTAGAGTAAAAATCATATAGTACCTTGAGAGCGTCGTACCTCGCCTCTAGCCAAAGAAAAAGTGACTTCTACTAACTTTTATGGGTACGAATGATAACTTTGAGACACAATGCGTGTCCATATAAGAGACATGAATGTAAGTATACAAGAAGATCCAAGCCATGAAGCTACAATGATGACATCAGAGCAGCGTTTACACCTCGCATACCAATGATCCCGCGAACCTGCAAGCAAACTCATCGAGGGCCTTTGGCCACCACAAGCGTCGTCGACGGCTATTGATAGACACCATAACTAAAAATAAAGTTGCAAGACTTAGGTGAGCTTGTCAAATATATAATCAAGTACGATAGTACCCTGCGAATAATAGAAATAAAGTGAAAGAACGGGATGTTGTTAGCGCTATGTGCGCCAGAAAGAAGCTGGGAGAAAGTAAATGTATTGAATGCTCCATTCTGTTATACCTTCCTAGAAGAACAACTCGAGGCAAAAAAAAATAATACAATAGTAGAATGAAAAAATTAAGTGACAAGGACATGATACACGATGCAAGCTGGTGTGGGAAGACCTGTGTATTGCGTAATAAGTATGATGGAAGTTTTTTCACTCATATTCAGATAAAATAGTTTTTTAAACGCATTTTGTTTGAGCTAAGCACAGAAAAATTTGGCCCAGTAGCTTCGCGAACTTTTAAAAAATTACACACGTCTTACATTTTGTTAAATAGCACATCACAAAATCCATATTTGGAAGAATGGTGCCAAATACAGACAAACAAGTGCGTTTTATGCAAACGCGTGCGGACCGTTGAAACGGTGACATATGCATGTGCTGGAGGTCGCAGTTTCGACCTTTCCATGAATATGAGAGCCGTAGAGTTGGTAGAGTTCACCCCTTGCCGAAGCAGTTTTTAGAATCCCATCGTTCCATCATATAACATCTGTGAAATAAGGGTCGTAAATTATTCACTACTCAAGGTAATTTCTTGTAGCACGTAATTCAGTCTAATTTCTAGCTTCTTTAATCGACATTAGGTGGCTTTAATAAAAGTTTATCGAGTGACAGTCATGGCTTCCCCATGTTAGCAAGACGTACTTGTACAATTAACTGTCAACACTTCACAAATACCATAAATTCATAGATGAAAACATCCCTCATAGGTGAATTCATTAATTTGCCTCTATGAAATAATTTCTCTCTTAATCATAATTGCACAGCAAATTTAAAATATAACACATGGACATAATTTTCTTGAAAGTTAATGCCCTCGGGTTGTACTGAAGGTGCATTATGAGTCCAGAGTTCAGCAAACAAATCATTCTTTTGAGGCTCTGTGCTTGCAAGTTGCCACGTTGCAATATTGCATCGTCAGCCTCCCTCGTGTTTTATTTTCTCCCGGCATGCAGCGGTGATGTTTGACACACGTCAACCTGCTTCTTTTTTTATCTGTGAGTGGTGGCTTGTTGCAGCGGAATCGAGAGAAGCGTTTCAGTCGGATGGTGTTGGCCGTGGCTGTACCTCGCCCTGCCGCTTTCGCTCGCTAGAAGTGTCGCCGGTGAGTTGAGACACTGCAACACGTGTGTGCCCGTTCTGTGGTACGCTCTTGGTAATTTCATTTCATTGGTGGCTGAAGAAGTGTCAATCTGTATCGTTCTTAGCTAGATTATATTTTGCAGTGCTCTAGCTAATCGTGAGCTGTTTAGAACGGGATGAAACAAGTATGGAGTTCGTATTTCCAAGTGCTGGTTGTCTTTTCATTGTTTTTGACGCAACGGTTAGTCAAAGTTTGGTTGTCGTACTCAGTTTAGGATATGTTTGCCCAGCAGTACATTAATTACCTCATAACTTACTCGTACGTATATTTTAAACTACCTGAAATTTTAAGATCGAGTGATTGGGTGACATGTCTGGTCAGCGCCAGGCTTTGCTGATCTGAGTTCGGAATGCCTGGCCCTGTGCTATGGCTTTACATCAAGCGAGCGCGTAGTTGAGAAGTTATATCCTCAGATGAGAAAATAACGCGACACCCACTTTCCATCCAGTTGACGTAGGAATTAAAACTAAAGAATTTTCAGTAAATTTTCATATCCTACGACGAATATTGGGCACAGTGAATTTTCATACTCAACGATGAATATTAGACAACTTAGTAATTCGGCGAGAACACAATTTTATGATTTTTAACTTCACGCATTTCGATAAATTATGAGTAAGGTTCTAGTTGTGCAGCCCAAATTTCAGGTTTAATTTTCATGAATGCTTCAAGTTTGAGGCATGTTCATGACTTGCCCACACTCGCGTCACAATTTCTTCTTCCGTGAATAGGATAGTAAAACATGTGAACCTACTGATAAATTTTATCTCGAATGTTTTTATAAAATTAGATACGGTGGCCCACTATCATGATACACGCGTTATCGTAAGTTTACAACGTAATTTGCCAGCAAACGCAAGATCTTCTGTAGCGCAACGTAAGCGCAACGACGTAAATGGTCCCAGCAGTGTGATGCGATATTTAATGCTTTTTCTATTTCTTAATTCAAAGCTTAACCCGAAAGAATGTTGAATTTTTAAAATCGTTTCGTGAATTCATTGAGGTAAATTTTCTTGCATTACCTTTTTCTTCTACCGTGCAATTTAATTTTCTCGTGACAATTCCCGAACAGGAAGTGTTTACGGGTGGTTGTTAGCGACTATTTCCGTTTTTATTTCTTCCAATACCTGTCTGCTGGGTGTTTTCCATAGCTTGGTTTGCCTTCAACTTCCATTCTGACCCAAGTTAGGGTTTTTGAATTGGTGCGTTTGATTGGAATCCGGAATAAAGTGGATTTTCCGTTGGCGGCTCTTCTAAGAGAAAACGGGCTGTGCTTCCCACGTCCGGTGTGTAGACTGTAGAGGGAGGGCTGCCAACTTTGCTAGAAACTCGCCCCAACGCAGCGCCAGTGATGAGCTGTGAGCGTGGGGTACAGGGAAGGTGGCTCGACGTTGTCTTGACACAGATACGCTTGGAATTTCTAGCTGTTATAATAAACAGAAGTTTTTTCCTCCATCCAGTAAATAATTTTCGACATTCATTTTCACGTAAGTTGTATGTGTAATTGACCAGCCCTATGCAGGTAAAAGAAGTCCATGCTCGATGATATTGTAGTAGTAAATTTTACTTAATTATCAGTAAATTTACGAGCTCATTGTATAACGTTCTGATCTCGTTCATGGAACTTTGGACGGAACCATGTTTAAAGTTTGATTTACGTGTATGTCATATCCTCGTGACTATTTTACGTCTTGGAACCATGGCTAGTTCGTGCACCCAGTCCCAGGCCACACCGGGACTGCAACTAGCAACTGCAATTCATGGAGGTCTCCCAGCAGATGTTACCAGGGCTCTGTAGAACTGAAGTCTATCGAGACTGAAGGATGGCATCGACTCAAATTACATTCCGTTGATGGGGTGTAAATGATAAATTAGTCCCAGTAGAACTACAAATTATAACCTTATATTTGTGGAAAATAAAAACATGATGCATGCTCTGAGTGAAATTTATTGGATCACAGAATTGTTAATTAAGTTTACGAGTACACGTGAGCCCTCAGTATTAATAATTTGCTGACTAGGCTTCCTGACCGAGTGACATGCGTTCCGTTCATGGTTTCGCTCAGTTGGTCGCAATGCTCGCTGGATGGCCGACTCCAGAGATTGAACACAGTTGTGAGGTTGATCATTAGACGTTTTCTCAACTTTGCCCAACAGCTAAGAATCGAAGATTCTTATCTGGTGAGCAAGACGGCCAAATATCATCAGGTACGAACAGCGGCAAGTTCTTGACGGTTTTGGTCCTATGAGTGGGCGCGGTATCTCGAACGAACATACTTTCATTTGAATCGTAGTTGTTCTTAATCCAGGGTAACATGACTTCCCAAAGTCTTTGAACATTGAGCAGTGTTGATTATGAATACAGCTCAGATAAAATGAGGGGGAGATTTTACCATTGCTTGTAACACCTGCAAACACCATGACAGAGGCCGGATTTTTACTCACGATGATAGAAGAAACTTCTGGTGGGTACAACGCAATAATCCTCGAGTTCCTGCGATTTGCGACCTCATCAACCCTGTATTTCTTCTCATCCACAAACGAGCTTTCTAAATAGACCTAAAGTTTTACCATTTTAAGAACTTCTTTCTTTCCTAATGACTTTTGAAGGTGTAGTGAAGATATTTTCACTTCTTCTGCTGTGCTATTTTATTTTGAGGTAAAGTCTGACTGATTTTTGTCACAGATACTACCTGGATAATAGAAAAATTAATTTTATAATATTTCCAATTCACCCTTTTCTACCCTATCAATATTAATCGAACATATATGGAGTAGCGCTCATAAATCATATCGAGAAGGATATCAGGTAAATTTGAATTTGGGAGCGAGACGATGGCGTCCTAATATCCCATCTCTCGAACTGGCTCAAAAATCATTTCACATCCACCGCAATACGGCGAACGGAAGAGCGTTTTAAAGCTGACCCAGCCTAACTCGTTGTGGCTGTACGACTCATGGTAAAAATTAGCTCATCAGATTCACCGGGCAAACTATAACGGCGAGTGACTGTGGTGGCTCAACGTCAATTTTTGAAAGAGAGGTTTGAATCTCTTCAGATAAGCACAAAGGTTTTCAGTAATTGATTTTTTCGACATGAGACATTCAGATTTGAAACTCGAAAAATTTAATTTCTCTTTCAATATGACACACTAAAACGGTATGCTGTTGTTTTTCTATCTAGAGCTCGTGAGTTGAATAGAATACTAAAATATTTATTGCTACTTGTTGAATCGAATTCGAGAGCGTTCTCTGCGTACACAATATTAAATGTTAGAATTGTGGTCATCTTCACAAGCAAGATATGAGAGTACAACAATACATTAGAGATCTCTCTGACCGTATCACACACTCGTGTTAAGTGAACGTTATCTGAGCCATGAGAAGCGTGCGCGTTATCTACAGAGCGAGGAGTATTTTATCGGGATATGTTCTCATATGTCCCATTCACCTAACCGCCCTGGTGATTTCCTATGTAAATTGGGACTCAAACCCGGAGGATAAAAGTTCTCATGGTATAATTTCATTTTCTCCTGGGCGTGAGGCTTTTAATACGTTAGGTATTTTTCGTTGACTTGCGAGAGAGTGCTATCCGCATTAACTGCTTGCAATTTCGCCAACAGGATCTGAGGAGATTGCCGAATTTGATCAAGTCAACAGCTACTTTGCACTTTCATTGTCCGACCATGGCAGCTTCTGCTCACTTCGTTAAAAAAGTAAGTTTTTCCATAAAATATATTTTGATATTGGGTGTAACATTTTTCTAAGAATCTCTAGTTTATTGTGGTATTAGAACTCTTTTATTAAGTTCACTAGAACCCCGAGAACACTCTTCGCTCTTATTTCAACGTTTCACTAGGTAGATGATCTTTGAAAACAATTTAAATTGAAAGATATTTTTGTTAAATTATGAATTTAATTACATGACAACTCAATATTTATTATTGCTATTCGGAACATAATTTTGCTAATCTTCCGTAGGTTAAATTCAAGGAAAATTTAGGAGAATAGTTTCGTACTAATTTTCCCGAATAATTTATAAATGATCAGTTGGTAACTTATTTCACTGCAGTCACGTAATTCTCATGTTCTTGATAGTTGTGATTAGTGTTAGTTGAAAATGCTATTGAATCATCTATTTCATATTTTTTGTATTTCGACTGATTTCGGAGATTTTGCTGCTCAAGCTAGATTGACATGTGTGTGCCGGACCTAAACTACGTCCATGACACGACCTGGTAAGACTGCTCTGAACGGAAGACATTTCACATTTGTCTCCAAATTTGCATCATTTTCTGCTCACACTCTTATACATGACGTACCTCCTTATTGCGAAGAAGCTGTCAGAGGCAATTCCACTGTATAATGATAGCCAAGTGTTTCTTGGTTGTTGGTTGGTCCGTCTTTCTGGAAAATTATAGGGAAAATATAGGAGATAGGAGAAAATGATCAGGTTTGGATATCTAATCAGCGAGACTGTCAGAGAAGGAAGTCCGCATCAGTGATACTGAAAATGATATTATTTCATGTCAAAGTTACCGTAAATAAGAGGGTATCTTGAGAAAATAATATCATTTGTCTTGCCATTTTCGGCGATGCGCGTCTAATGTGAAGAATAACTTTCTTGAACAAAACCGCTTAATGAACTCATTATGAGTGAGCCCATTATGAATGAACCCATCATGAATGAACCTATCATGAATGAACCCATCATGAATGAACCCATCATGAATGGACCCATTATGAATGAACGCATCATGAACGAACCGATCATGAATGAACCCATCATGAATGAACGCATCATGAATGAACCCATTATGAATGAACCCATCATGAATGAACGCATGCATTTTGCAGACACCGACGATTAGATACCTCGTCTGTGGTTGTGGTCTATGCTCGGAGTACCTGAGAGGAAATATCGTCTTGACCTACTTCTCTAATCCGGCCACTATGTAGGTGAAAATTAGCAGCTTATAACTTGTGAAAGATAACAGAATTTGAACATCAGGATTACTTTTTGATTAATAATGCGAAAGGCCGTTCATGTTTAGCGCTAATCAATGTGTTAACGAACTTGCGTTGTACTGCTATTTTCAGGTAGGTATGTGGCTGACATCTCGCTCCGCTAGCGAGCACTTCTGAAAGCTTTCCAAAAACGCGAATCAAAATATTTCCCTACCGTCTTGCTCATTTTGCTATCATGCAGCATTGGTTAGGTTGTTTTGGACTCTTGTTATTTCTTTCAGGGAATATCTGATTAGTTTTTGAACGTCGAGCGGTAATGAACCGCTGCTCAGCATGAAGCAGATTTACGCTTTAAATGCCTAAGTTTCAGTTATTTCTTCTATTGCCCTCATAATATCGAATTGCAATTTATTTGGCCCCTGAAGAAAAGGGTTTGTGATGTATTTGTTGTAGAGTAATCTCCGTAACCGAATCTCTAAAATGTTTTCCGAGCCGCTGAAATATTTCATATAAAGTCAATAACCTAATAAAAAGAGAAAGCAGAAGAGACGAGTGTGAGGTTTTCTGATGACTTGGCTATACCTTATGCTAGAGTCTTATCTCGTCTGGCAGTGCCCAGACATCAGGCATTATTGAATCGATTATCTACAGAAGAATTTTTCAACACGATTATCTCCTGGTGACAATTACATTCAGTTGAAACTGTATCGCATCGGGAACGTAATCGTTGCAGTTGTCGACGCGGCTTCACGAAAGAATGTCATTATTACACCTTAGCTTATTATCCCAAATCCTAGTTTATTCGTCGTCGCTCGCGGATTGGCGATTTTGATTTATATTAAAATTCAGAATTGGTGTACTTTCTTTAGATTTTATTGAACGATGCCGCTACGAGCGTAGCAGCAAGTGAGAGTTTCCAGCCGCATAGATGCTGGTAAAACCTTCGCTTTTCCTAAAGTGAAACCGAAGCAGTTTTTCATTAATGTAGGAAGTCCCCATTCAAATGTCAGGCCTTGATCTTTAAGCTGTGTACGTATCCATTCAACTCGCTGAAATGTACGTATGCATATTTTTTCCAAATGCAAGATCATCTTACGCATTATTTGAAGGACGGGTTCTATCGTGAGTCCACATAATTTGGAAGAGGGACGATCATCCATGCGTACAAAGCAAATACGTGGGACTGATATGTCCGTCTGCATTACTGGCATTAAGATCTCAGCTGCACTATCATCCTGTCGACTCGGTGATGGCAGCATGGATAATTTTAATCCAGCAGAGTAATTTTAAAAAAATGAACGTAGTCTCAGCAACGAAAACGTTCATTTTTTATTAAGGAGTGCAGTCTCCAGTTGTGAGGCTTCTTACGACTGATGAGGTTCCTGAACGACCAATGGCATCACATTGAGTGCATTAATAATTTTAGCGCAGAGAGGAACGTTTGCTTTTACGTCAAACACCTGCAGAAGCAGAGGAGTACGATTGCGAGAAGTCTTTTAATGAAGGCGAACGATGATTGAATAGAATAATCGATATTTTACACAAGCCGAGATTTTTAGTCAAATCTAAATAAGAACTGCAGCATATCATTAGCAAATACTGATAACGACTATGCCATGTTCAGTGAGCATTAGAAAGTGAGATAATTTATTTTTTCACCTGCTGTAATGAAAAGATATTTAGGCTAAAAGAATCAGTTATACGAGAGTTAGTGACTAAAGCCAATGTGTACAAGAAATAATAATATAATGGTTGAAACATTGAAAATGTCCATGATTTACGATCTGTATAAGATAAATGTCAATATCGAATCATTTATCTGAGAACGTAAACAAGAGATTGAAAATGTGACATCGTCACTTTGAGAACCTGTTCGAAGGTTATTACCACTTGAGCTGGACGTTCACTAAAATATCTTGTAAATTTGTCGTCATTTCCTGGATTGACTTGATGTTTCGCTCTACTCTAACTCGTTTCTCAGATCTTAAAATGTGTATCTATTTTTTTTTGATGTATGAAAATTTCTAAAACTCGAAAGTTCGCGATTAGTTTTTAGATACATGCTTCTCGTCGATTAAGCGATCGGATATTATGTAAAATGTCATAAATCACCCTTCAGCCTACGTTTTCGCTCACAAGCTATGCATGTTGTTCCCAAAAGCATCCCCGTCAAAGAAGTTTTCTATAATTTACATAACTTCAGCATCCAAATTTTCTAAGCCTAGAAACAGCTTTGCATGACCGTGAATCCTGAGGCTCCTATTGGTTGGGGACTCGATCAACCTCGGTTGCTCCTGCAGCGTAGGAGGGAGGGGGGCGATGGCTGGGGTTGCAGGGTCCACACCTGTAAGGGAGGAGCTGGTGGTGGGGGTGGAGACATTAGTGCAGCGCATTCAGTCCTTGGCAAACCCCCCACGCGTTGCCAAAATTTCCTGATGAAAGGAAGCCGTGAGTTGTCTGTATTTTCGTGTGTAAAATCGAATGGAATTCGTGGAAAACATACAAAGGCTGCTCGCTAAAAAATTCATTTGCTGTATTATAGGAGCTCATTTTTGGTGAATTATCAGGTGTCCTCGGAAAACTACTCGATATTTTTGGTAGGGATTTGTAATTTGGTTACTTTTATCTCTGGATATGGAATAGGGAAGGATTTTATGGCAAATTCATCACATCCTTAACGCATCTGCGTAAAGAACGAAGATCAAGCTTTGGTCACTGAAGTTATTGCGCGAAATTCCATGAGGGTGAGTGTCTTCAATACTTAAATGCAATTGCAAAACCAGGAAAATACAGTCTCAGAAATCTAGTGCTTCATCGACCAATTTTTTTAGTGACGAGCCATTTTTTAACTTCAGAGTAGTACATGACTTAATTTCTTCTTAAAATATATATTTATTTCTCATTGAATAGTTTAAAAAAGTCGTCACACCTAAAAAATTGCTATCATTTTCAAGAGTGAAGTCAACAACTATACAATACCCGGAAGGATTTCTGTAAGATTGTTTCAGCTAGACGGATGTTGATTTCATCTGCCTTGAGAACGGCAGTGGCCGGCAGCAGCAGCAGCCTCAGACCAGTCTCAGCTGAGCCTTGAATGAACTCAACTTGCCCGTGACCCCGAGACAATATTTCCTACTGATCCAGTACTTGATTTACGAGTTATTGTGCCTCATAGCACGTGCAGGCTGAAATCGAACTAAGTTCAATAAGTTCACTCCGTATCATTAATCATTTTAACTCGGTAGGCTACACGCTTAATTAGAATTAAATTTCTGGCGCGTGCACCTGTACTCAATATACCGCTAATATCTAACACCCACTCCTCACTGTGAGACGAAACCTGAATCGTACTCAAGATCAGTTAAGAAGGAAACTTACTGCTAGGATATCAAAGCAAAGATTTGTTTTCACGCAAGTGGCAGTCAAACGCTGATTGTCTTTAGTTGCTTTCCTCTTTCAAACAGTATTAATTCATTTGAAAAGTTTATCTCGTCCGGCCAAATTTCTTTTTTATTAAAGGCAATAAAAAATAATATATATATTTATAATTTGAATTAATTTTTCATACCAAGACAGACGCCACCTAATCAAAGTTTTTATTCTCAAAGTTTTTTAAAGTACGGGTATCCTGAACTGAAGAACTTTTTAATACATGTACTTTTCAGTTATAAATATTTTTCAGGTATATTTATTTACGTTTCATTTAGGGGTATGTTATGCAGACCCTATTTTCAAGGTGAGCGATAGAAAATGAATGAAGGTCTGACGATTTATAGCTTGTTTAATATAAATGGTCCCCGGCTCAGTCCTACGGCCGGCCTGATAAACACGGATGAAGGTCTTCAAAACAATCTCTTGAGTGTGTAATGCTAGGCTAAAGTACTGGCGAATTTTATTCCGTCTTCATCGTAAAGTGGCCTTGAGTTGAGCCCTCCACTTCATTACCTGAGTTATGCCGATGAATTTTCGTAATAACGAATAAATTATTAGAAAAAGTTATCCCCTCTGATGCTTGTCAATTTTCCCGTGAAGTCGCGTCAAGGTTGCTGACAGCCCCTCCCCAAGTCCCTCAAGTTCTGGGTGCTCGTTGGTCTTTTGAATTTTCTGATCAGATTCAGCGTAGCGGGCACGACTCCGTTTTTTTTAACTAGGAAGCAGTGTCTCGGAGAAATGAAGAATGCATTGTCGTCTGCAGTGTATGCACAGCGTACTTGAACCTTAAACTTTTTTGTTGTACCTCGCCGTGACGTGTCATGCCACCTTCAAGGAACTCCTCGCCGCCTTGAAAAAATTCCAGAAACGATGGGGGACCTTTTCATTTGGAATTTAAGAACCTTCACTATTAACAGTTGTTCTGATGAAAGTTAAAATAGTGATAACTTCTTTTTTATTGTTTCTTTTTTAAGATGATGAGGTAGGTAGCAGCCCTGAGTCTGAGAATAACCATAAATTACTCGCGCAATAGATTACGCACTAAGAGAGTGCCGGTGTGCGTCATCGAGATGATGATAAGATAATTCTAAATAGCAAGTGTTTTCCAATCCTGCTTCACACAAGCGCTCCCGCAGGCTGTTGCCGCGTCACTTTTCTTCTAGGAAGAAAAAACAAATGAAATTCAACGGGCTCTGCTTCTCCCTTCCCATTAACTGAAATCAAACTGTCTTTCTGTGTTAATGACAGCTGTTTGTAGCTTGAGATATTAATCCATGGTTAATACTACGCTTATTAGAATAACTGTGCACTATGTGTGTATAGCTGTGAACTGATTGGAAACCTCGGTGAGATGATTTCTGGGCAATAAATTACTCTTGCGTTCGAGTTTCGTCAGCATTTAATTACAGATAAACATATAATAGTGGAGGAATGCTGTATGCCGTAGCATATTGTATGCGATGTTTATTCTGTGAAGCCTTTCATAACTAACATTGTTTTTCATTTTGAACTTTTTTGTGCATACGTACGCTTGGAGTTACCTCCTCGTTACGCCACCTCATATACGCACGGCATTTGGCCATTAATCTTGCGAAATTGGGGTACCGTAGATGCGAGCATAGATTGTCTGAAGTATCCCGGAGATGCTTTACACTCATTATGCTCCGTGCTATTAATACCTTCAAAGAAAAAATGATAATTTTAGCTTGTCAGCGGAGATTCGGCGATTATAGTTAGAATTTTTTTCTCTGGTTAGATTTGTTCGACAAAATCATTAGTCTGTCTTGGAACTGTAGTCCCCGTTTGTTATCTGAAGATCACGCGGGGAGTTACTGAAAATATACTTTTCGAAACATGGTAATAACTTGAGTTAGAGACTAAATATGAGTGTGAAAATCGTCGATCTCCAAGTAGCCCTATTTCTTTATTTATAGCTAAAGAAGATTGTGTTCTTAGAGGCACTTGGCTTTGTCCGATACAGAAAAGTATCGTTAGCGCCTCAACGTACTGAGCGTGCTTATTCTTTTGTCCTAAATTGGGGACTTGATCTGTGGGGGCTCGTAGTGACTGCTAGGTGATGGTTATCGTGGCTTATATTCTCTGTAGATTTACTACTCACGAGGAGCATATGTAGATCTCATACTTTTGATCCATATGAATTAGCCACTGTGTAGGAATATTCTCTTCGTTTAATGAAATGAACACACCTATACCTAAATGAAATCAGAGTACTTATGGAATAATCAGTGGGATATCATTTGGAATACCTTAAATACATTGCTCAAATGTGAAGGGCGTGCGTGCAGGAAACTTTTGCTTGAGACTCAATTCGCATCGATGATTGAGCTAGTGTAATATTAGCTTCCTAATATTCAAAATTAGCGTACAGTTTACCTTAACTGTGATTGTGCGAGCGGTGCTTCTTAAAACAGAAATGATTTCTTCTCAACTATCTTTCCATTCATGTAATCTCTTTTAATGAATTCGATGCCTAACATTTACAGTAATCTGTTGCTCTGAACACAATCACGTGAATCGACTAATGTACCACAACAGAAAGAATAATCATATGAGAACCCGTTAAGTGAATCCGTTAAAACATTCGAGGATTGAAATGAGACCTTTACCTTCATCTATCCTTAATTTGAAGTCCGTCTGATAACGATGATTTATGGTCAGTTTACGCAATGTTTTAATGGAGGTAAAAATTCCAGCTCTTCTCATCCCATAGTTTCTAGAGGTAATACGAACTCTTCTTGCAAGGACGATTAGCGCTTCAAATTAAAACAAATGATCACTAAATATTATGTTCTATTGTTAGTGGAGAGGGTATTTTAACCCTTCATCTATCGAGTACAAATTGATGTTTCTTTAGTTTTAATTAAACGCTGCATATATGTTTGTGAACATCATCCTCATAATCAGTATCAGCGTACTTGTTTGAAGTTTTCCCTTGACACTATTTCTAAGCAGCATAAATTATTCAGTTGTTACAAAAATAACGGTCGCAATCCGACACCTTTTTTATTATGGAAGAGTGAATATTAAAAATGTTTAAATTTAATTGAATAGGACCCTTGAGAATCTATGCATCTTTGCCCTCTTGCAACAATATTATTTAGTCCTCGTTGATAAAAACTTATTGGCTGTAAAAGAACAAAATCCTGCGAAAGCTGTGTCCACGTATGGTTTGGACCTAAAGTTATACGATTCAAAATTTTGCTTAAGTGTTTAAAAAAATAGTAGTCAGTGGACGAAAGATGAAGAGAGTACGGAGGATGTAGTAGAGTCTCGTATCCCAAGTCCTTCAATGTGTTGCACACGTGACCGCGCGTTGTCGTGACGTAGAATTGGGCCGCGCCGATTCACCAGAGGCGTCGTCTCGCAGTACTGACAGAGAGAGTGTGAGACGGTTCTTTGACTCTTAGGACGTGGATTTTACTCAACAATTTCTTTAAGTTGTCCGTTGTGAAGGCTCTATGACCGCTCCCATATTCATTTCCGACTCTCCTATCATCACCATTAGAGAATTTTTGAAACCATCATCGTACCGACCAGGAATGTTTTCTGTGTGAAATTAGTTGAAAATTATTAAAGAGCACACATGAACTATTAGGTATGATGTAGAAATTCGCCTGAAATATACTTCGAATATTTTACTGAAATGACATTTCTAAGCACAACTCTTCGATCATCCATTATTCGATCATACCTATTATCTTAAAGCACATAAAAATACTAAAGTATTTACGTGCATCTAAAACTAAAATTTTGATTTACAGTCAGCTATCTAGAGCGAGTAATCCACGCAAAATTTAGCTATGGCTTAAAACTGAAACTGCCTATGAGAGCCAGCGAGTGAACTTCGAATTTTAGTCTGTGCCTACATCGATCTGCTTTTAAATTCAAGCTCATTCTGATTGATAGAACACCGAATGTGCAATGCGTAATGAAGTAATAAAAGAACTAGTTCGCAAAAAAATTCTGAGCTGAAAATTTAAACCTAATTTCGAATCTGTGTCTTGTAATAAGTGGTTTTCTTATAACCCAACCTTGTCTTCAAAATTAGGGTCAATGTATGATGGCGCAGAGTATTCCAACTCAAAGCTGTGAAATTTTAAAACCGGTTAGGATAAATTCGTTCGAGTTCCTTCACACTTAAAAATCGCAGTTAAACGTTTCGCTAAGTGTGGAGATGTGCGTTAAAAATAGATATCAAGAGTAGTTTATATAAGAGGAATTTTGCGAACGGTAAAGTGTTGACGGTTGTTGACGGCTGCTCGACTTCGCAGGCGTTAGAGAGGCAGCGCTCCTTTGGCGGGAAATTTGTTGATTAGAGAGCCGTTTGCTTCGTTAGTGAACTGATAAACTCAGCACCAAGCTCGCGCCGCAGCAGACCAGCAGCCTCCTGCCATAAACAAAAGGTTTTTACATGAGCTACCGCCAAAACGCAAACTCAAAAAGCAGTGCTTTAAGCTTTCTCGTGAGTGAATAACACAAGGATGTGTAAATCCCGCTATTCATGTTCTGAATTTAGTTGTGAGTTCTATAACCCTTCTAACTCAATAATAATGGCTGCAGCATTCAACTCCGAAAATTTATTTGAATAAACTACTAAGGTAACTACGTTAGTTAGAGTAAAGTTTACTTCTCAATACTTGAATTCGGATTTCAAAATTATCTTTTTTACGTTTTCATTCATTCACGAAAAATTGAATTTTAAGCGCAGAAAGGCACATTACATTGAGATCAAGAGTATTTATCAACAATAATTCTTGAGTACAAAACATTACTCATCGAATTTCTCGGTCTCAAGTAAACTTGGAATTTCTTTAGAAGAAATCAAATATGTTTAAAGCATCTAATTTTAACCTTTTATGACCCTAGACTCTATTTCATCAAAAAATTCCAAGAATTGGTGTAATAAACTAGAACAATTTTTACTGGGTACGACTAGCCTCGTATTATTCCTAAGAAATTTATTTCGGTAAGTAGCTCATGCTAGATCAAAGAAGAAATAATTTTGATGTGTTTTGATGAAAGTGCTCGCTTCATTTTTAAATTTCAGAAAATTTGAGTAAAGTGTAAGCTCAATACCTTAAGAATGATACTTTTTCATATTTGTTCTCCTTTACTTTCATTAAAAAATTTTCTCGGCCAACAAACACAATTCTAAGATCTCTCAATTGCATCACCTGGTTTTGCAGCGATCATCTCAGTTTCATGATACTGTGTCCCACAAACATCGTTATGCCACCAGTATACGGGGCAGGTAAAACGCGGCTCTTTGAGGTCGCACGTGCTTCCATGACGATTTTTATTACCTATTTATTAGAAGAGTCAAAGTTCGTCGAGATGAAAACACTCAAGCACGGTGAGGTTTATGATAGATTTGCCCTACTACAGCTGGACGACGCTCAGGGAGTCTCTTAGCGCCTTGAGTCACTGGTCTCTGAAAGGTGTACTTACCTAATTCACATGAATTTATAGAGACATTATAAAGGAGAATTGCGGATGGCCTACATTGTACGAATTTTAAGACGTAGAATTCACATGTATTATAAAATTTTGCTCTTGAGACTTTCACCGCCCGAGTATTCTCTCTCATCCCCCATGAATGTATTCATCCTGAAAATAAGAGGCCATTAATTAATTATATACGGTGAACTGTATGAATAGAACCGAGGACATTAATTAATAATTTATTTAACTGTACGAAATGTGAAGTATAAATGAAATTGTTTTTAATTTTATTTGAATCAAAATCAAGTAATAACCTATCTGACAAAGTAGCCTTGAACGGTACGAAACTTTTTGACCAGGTTGTCTAATTTAATTTCGACATAAAAACATTAGCGAGGATAGAAAGAATCAATCGAAAGTTTGAGGGTCGTCTCCCAATAGTTTAAAGAAGCAGCTTGCTTCACATCATTAAATTTTAAGGTCCACGAATCTACTGAAAATTGACCCGACATTCAGTCTGGATACAGATCAGGGGCGCCGTCATTACGTAAGATCTCTCAATTGCATCACCTGATTTTGCGGCGATAGTCTCAGTTTCGTGATGCTGTGTCCCACAAACATTGTTATGCCACCAGTATGCGTGGCAAGTAGAACCAGTATGTGGGTTCAATTACAGCGTTGGGGTAGCTAGCAAGCTCGACTAGTCAGGGTCTTATAGAGCTGATGCGTGAGTGTACCACTGGGAATCCCAGTAGACCAAAGGCTGGTAGAAAGCTACCTTCAAAGGATGATCAACAGCTTGCTTTAGGGCTGCATGTTGTGAAGGGATTGCGCTACTCCATCGGATTGATGAGAGAGCACATCTTGACCACTCAACTTAGACTGACGAATAAAAACAATAGAAGTTCACAGCGACTAAAAAAACTGGAAGTTACGGTGTGTTTTGAGAGCAGTAGTAGCAGTAGCTCTACATCATTTACCATAAAAGAAATAATCATCATGGGAATTAGCTTTACACGTTCACCCAAAATGAAAAAAAGAGAGACTCCGATCTCATGTCGAAGTTTGATTCAAAGAGGTCTTCGGTGCCGAAAGATTTTGGTTATTGAAGTTCTCCATACATATACTTCTCTATTGCTCTATTGAAGTTCAAATATTTGAACATCTTTAAAGAGTTATCAACTAAAAGTTTCATTTTAACTTATCGTTCAAAATAACACTGAACAATGATGTACGTAATTACTGCTATCGACGAATTATTCGGAAGACATACTTCAAAATTAAATATTTTCATTAATTTCTTAAAACCTAGACTTTATCCAGTCCTTAGATTTTTATATGTTTTTAAGTACAAAACCAATATAAAACTCAATTTTCGGAAAAATTGGGTTCTATGGAATGAATATAAAAGAATTTTGGTAAAGTTATTTAAACAAATTATTCATACAATAGAGAAAACATCATTGCTATGTTAATTGTCACTAGCATGGCCTTTTATTTTTATAACTTTAAAAGTAATTTTCAATAATTTGTGATGAGATCCGAGAAAATTTCTGCTGAAATGTCCTTCCATCCTTCATTAGCTAAGTATTCTAATTCCTGAAGGTTCTTCGGCACTCGACGATGTACCCAAACTTTCCATTCGCGCCGTCAATTTTCGATTGGATTCAAGCCGATAACTTTAGGTTTTCGTCCAAAATCTTGATATGATCATCAGGCTTCATTATTTCTTTAATCGTAATTATTTTTCCGGTACTACTAGGAGTGAAAGCACGCTAACACATCATAAATCCACTCCGTTCTTAAATACTGTTACTGTGTTGAGACGAAGGCCTCACCGCTAATGCGCCAAATCTTTATGATATCATGTCGGAAAAGTTCGATTTTCGTTTCATCTCTTCATAGTTTTCGTTTCTGGAAGCGATCCTTTTTTGTGCAAGGGAGTTATAGCGAAATTAAAGCGAGCAGCAACATGAAATAATTTATGAAGAAGCGTTCGTCGCGGTCGATGACCACTCAGTCCATTCTTGTTCAGACAACCCTATATTGTGAGAGTACTCACGCTGGTAACCTGCGTGTACGACATCTTGGGAATGCCTTTCACCACAACTCATGGGTCCATATCAACTTCTCGAAGCAGTTTTCGTACGGTTCCTGTTTTTTAACGCCCAGATAGAGTCACTACTTTGCCAAACTACTAAACGTCTTAAGGCAGATTGTACCATAGATTTCGTGAAAACGACGCGTTTTGAAATATTACCATAACTATTTCCTGATTTGCGAGGGTCGATTATCCTCTATCTCAAACAAACGCTGAGCACGTCTGTCTTTCGCAGCGTGGCTTTCACGTGTGAATGACGAGGCGTGACACTTCCTGCACCACGATATGGTCTTTGGAATTTTTTAGAATATTTTTCGCAAGGATTGTCTGGAGCGATTTCGATAATTTGTAAAACACCATCAGTTCCATATCATTATAGTATGTATCTCTGCATTACGGACGATTTTCCTGACTATGAATCATTCTGTCTTCATAAATTTTACAAAATTGTATTGTTATATTTATTTTGTGTAACCTATTTATCTGAAAATTTAGTTTTGTATTTCTTTGCACGCACTTATCCCACTATATTATACATAATATCCCAGTGTAGCTTGCTTGCTTGGTCCGTCCTTCCGCCCGTCTCTCTGTTACGCTCTAAAGGATTTAGATAGGAGGAAATTCCCGGTTCCGTATCTCTAACTAATCAGAGAAACTGTCAGAGAAGGCAGTCCGTATCAGTGATACTGCAAATCACAATATTTTATGTCAGATTTACCGCAAATCAGAGAGGATCTTAATTAAGAAATTAACTTCATTTGTCCAGCCAATTTCTAGCGGGGTGCGTCCCTAGTGAACATGTAAAATACTTAGCGATGTACAAAAACTAGGTTTATAAATATTAGTGAAATTATTCGAACACTGTAATGTGTGGAAAACTGGAATAATTTCGATGCTAACTATACCTTGAAAATTCTATCAATTATGTCATTCATATTTATTTGAGGTGAAATTTACGTTGAAAAATTGACATCGAATATTTTTATATCAGATCCGAACAGTTAAAGCTTAAAAAATTTAATTTTCGTTTGTTTAAATTTGTCGTAAATCGTTTAGTTGAATGCTTTCAAACAATCAGCTATGAATCGATGGAAAATTTCTTAGATCAACAAATATATCTTTATATGTCGTAAAGTATCTAGAATAGCCTAAAGAAGAAGGATTAACCACCATAACTTAACTTGAAAATCTATCAAAAATACAGCGTAAACTGCTATTTTATTTCAATGCCCTCGTGAGACATGCGACTAGCCAAACACAAGAAAATCTTTGCTGAAATTTCCAGCGCTGCTATCAGAAATCCTTCTCGGTGCAATAGCCTATGTAGTTAACAACGTGCTATAGTGGCATAATTTTGATCGCAACATCGCAGGACATTTCTGAAGTTGAAAAATTTTATTCGAAGCGATAAGCAGGCTGGTGTTATGTTGTGGCCTAAACATTGCTCTAATGGCCTAAAATTTCGAATTGATAAGAAAGGGTGAAAAGCGAAGTTAATCGGTCGATGCTCCAGCAAAAGTGTTCTCTTAACGAACAGAACATTTGTAGATTGATATTATGTGCAAATGAAACGAGGCACCTGTTGATATCTTCTACGTTACTCAAAAGAGTTATAAAAACGATTCGAACGGATTTGATGACCCAAAAAATCCGCCACAACGAAGCCGAGACCTCAATTTCGATGAACTTTTCGGTGTGACCTGTCATGGGGTATTGTAAAGCGTTATCTTTCGCGTGCAAGCATGCCAGTCCTCGGGTACGCCGATCCCACTTCTTGCACCATATTCAGCAATGGCACTGCGCGGTGAAGACGCATCTTTCTTGTCACTTAGTCGTCAAGCGCTTGGTGCTTTTGTGAAAGCTTAAGGAGGCGCCTTTGAAGTGAGTACACGCGTTACGTTAATCCTCAGTTTTAATCGGAATGTTTCTCTACGTTTCGTTTTGCTACCAAACGTAGTTCTATAAATGTAGAATAAAAAATTTCGATGGGTTATCAATTACCCATAGCAATCATGTTTCACGAGACTAATATCTTTTATTGATTCTGCAGCTAGAATTGTCCTGCTAAATTTATTCTTAAGTTAATGTGAATTATTAATCTCATATTCAATAAACTCGATCGAAACATCAAACTTTTGAAATATAAATGAAAAACACATTTCCAGTCAGAACAGGAGCTATATTGAACTTAAACAGTTCCTGCGTACGGGCAACTTACCTACGTTCACTGGCGTAATTGTTTGAAACATATTTCATGGTGTCGAACAACTCTTCGATTTTGTGAATACCCTCCTGTTATTTTGTTATTTTACTAGCTGAAGTAGAGGCATCTAAGCCTGTGCGTTGCTAAAGTTAGATTAATGTTTAAGAGCATAAGAGCATACAAGTTGAAAATTGTAGTGCTTTGGCAGTATATTTGTGAAAAAGATTTCATGGAGTCATGATACTGAAGATAAAAATAGTAGGCCGTTTAAAGTCTCGAACCCAACGATGTCCCCAACGGGCAAGCGAATCCACCGCAAAAATCTATGGAATCTTGAAGGAGTGAAACTTGAAGAATGGTGAGTTTAAAAAGTTTTATAATGATTTGCCACACTAACTCTTACGTCGGGTATAGGTTACTATTGAACACTCCAGGGGCTCGAGAATAAATAGAATGGAGTGATATTAATCGATATATCAAATGTGTACAGTAACATTTCTTCCTTGAGTGAGAAACATTTAGAAACATTTATTTACCTCAATTAATTTACATCAGATACAGGTTAACTATCAAATGAGGAATGACGAAGAACCGGATCAGGATATACACCACATGTTGGCGCAGTGATCTCTCAGAGGCACTGAAGCTGTTGTTGACGGTGATTTACATGAATAATTATTAGTGGTTTACGTAAAGTATTTGAGAAAACTTATGAATGTCTTTGATGCCCAATCACAAGCTCTGACATTCAATTACTATCTTTATAGATATCGTCTCTACTTAATGTAATTCTAAATTATTCATTCAGAGATCAGGTATCTTCAGTTTTTTTACTCTCTTTCATCTGATTAAATAACATATCTTTCACACAAAAGCTTGCATGCACTAGTTTTCAGTCTTTCGTCGTAGTATCCGGTGCTTGTAGTTAGACGAACAACTATCAGCTGAAGTAACTGAGTTTGCAAAGTGTCAGGTTGAAACGAAAATATTACCCAACAACGTTGAATAAAGTTTCAAACCATATTTCAACAGCAGGCCATTGTGTTATTTATAGGTGATGCCAGATTGGACTTTTTCTTTCATATTATAGAAACATCGTATATAATCTACCCTACTTTCGTCCCATCTAAAATCACTACACGTATCTTTCACTCTATGAGCCTCGTAAAGGTGTCTGTACAAGCAGAGCAGTTATGCAGCAAATGCAATAAGTTACGGGGGTGCTCTGCTTAGTTTCGAAGTGGTGGCATCAGCATTAAAGACTAACTAATATAGGTCTTCCCAAAAATTAATTCCGATCAGTTGAAAATTGTCACGACAGTTCTTACCGATACTTCTAGGAGACTTGCAGGAAAATTTTTGGTAACCCAAACGATCAACTACTCAAGCTAAAAATTAAAAACACTTGAGAGGAGTAGGAGAGTAGATCGTGCTCACAAATTGTCCCCTTGAAATCTGTAACAGCGTGTTGCTTGTGAGTGGTTCATTACACATCTTGAGGCTCATTTAGGCGGGTTGAATATTGGTCATGAGAAGAGGACTCTTTGCTGCAGCGTTAAGAGCCACCTTTTGTGGATCAGTGGAGAAAGCAGACGAGCTTAGCAACAAAGAGGGAAGTAAACTTTATCATCAGAACATCGTATTGAGTGTGTAGTGGGATATTGGAAGAGCTAGCCATTACGAACTGTAACACTTTAATCAAACCATTTCTGTTAGTCTCTACGGCCACCAACGTCGCAGCGTTGAAGCAGTTTCCATTCACAAGGTCAGTCGGCAGATAGGGTATCATCCTCCGTCACGATAATGCCCTTCTTTACTTAGCTTAGGTGTCAAAGATCTCTAGCGAGCAAGTTCTCTTCAGAAATTTTACTTAATCCTCTATGTTCCGACAACGTTCCATCTCACCACCTCTCGTCTGGGGAATTATGAAACCATTTCAAACGGTCATAGGTTGATATCAAAAGAAAAGATAACAAACCTTTATTAATTTCAACGCATTTTAACGTTGGGTTTTCAATACCTTACAACTGCTGGCGTGGTGAGGGATGTAAAGAATATATGGTTTAAACTTCCTTTTCCAAGGGAAGTACTCCCTGCTTACGTGAAGATGCCTCGACGACTGATCTAAGGTTTGAACCAAGTTCCTCTCGGTTACGAGGCCATTACGCCAGCAGTACGCCATGGAGCCTAGAAACGAAATTGAGAATTTTGTGCTCCAAAACCAAAATAATTTCTCAAATTTGTCATTTTATAAGTTGGTCGGTCAATAGAGCTTAGTTTGAAGAAGGAAGATAATTTCAATTATGATATTTCCGTAATCACAGCATTGCTCATTTCTCAGAACATCTGAATATCCTACATTTCTTTCGTACCAATTTGTGACTTCAAACCGGTCAACCCAACTATTATTTTATAGTTATGGATCAACGTTTGCGTTAATGGTGGATGTTAAACTTCGGATTAAATTTCTGATATTTGCTGGCTTTTGCCGACAATGGTTACGCAATCCTAATAATTACTTTCATTCGTATTTGGGATGGGGATTATGAAACATTATAGTTGTTCCAGTTTTCTTTTACATAGTACTCAAAGGCAACACTCATGGGTTTATTCGTCGCATTTTTTCTACGATATACTTTTACTTATTGTTGAAGCACATATTTTTTCATTGAATTGATGTTAACAGATGTTCTCCCTTGTTAGTAATTTCTAAAGAAACGTCGGAAAAAGATTATTACCAAGGTTAATTCGAAACAAGTTTATCTGACTTGAAATGGTGAGCTGACGTTTTCTCCGCACAGTTCCAAACCTATTTGTTCTCCTGCAACGCGCGTTGCCATTTTGACCTTTTCCTAAATGTTTCAATGTTGACGCAGTAAATGATAGAATCACTTACTGCGTTACCATTTTGCGTCACCATTTTGATGCGGCATGTTTCCCAACGAAGGCATTGCCGCTATTCATTCCAAACCTCATCATCAATCCCGCTATGCCTAGAGGTGTGCTCTGATTAAATCTATGCATAATTCAGTACATTATACCTAAGACGTCGCGAACAAGTTACGTGCATTGGATGATGGTATCCAATGAAAAATGTCATAATACAACGAGGTAGTAACGGACTCAAGTTTTTTTAGTTTTTCAAACAAAATATAAGCGATAAAGCTTGTGAGGTATTTTTGAAAATTGTTGACGAAATGCAGACGTGTTAGAAGACGTGGAATAATTTAAGAAAATGAAATACCTAGTTTCAAAACATGAAATGCCAGGCCTTCTCAATGGTGTTACAAAAGCAAGGAGAATATGTCTTGATCGTAAATGTACAGCTTTGTGCGGAAATTCAAGACCTATTTCCGGTGCTAACTTCCTAAGCGACCGTCTCACTAGCGGGAATTTGAACTGCACCAATCGTGCTGTGTTGATCTTTGCACGTGCCTTCGAGTTAGTGTCACCGCCAAGCGACATCAGGAGCCGTTACAAAATTTACTGAAGCAAGGTAACCGTTGTCGGGCTCCGTACGATGATCAAAAAAGCACACGCTAAAGACGTCAGTCCATAGGAATTGCATAACTGTCGATTCAATATTATTTCAACTGTTATTTACCCCAGCCGAAGAGTCCCAGAATTTAGCGATTTTTGAACAGACTCCTACAGAATGGATTACTATAGAAATCTGCAATAGGAGCAGGTTGCGGGATCAGGGTGGTGATGATGACAACAAAGTTACAGTAGGGTTTTATGAAGTATTTAATCGAACCCATCGTTCATAACAGGTAAAAATATCTGACTTCATAACCAGTTCTGCAAAGTTAAAAACGTATAACCTTGTTGTTTTAATTTATCCTTTGAGGTATGTTCACGTGCAAAATTTTAAATTTGTTTCATAATTTCTTGAAATAAAAAAGCACTTCAATTTTTATTTAACAATTGCCAAACCCAGAAGCATGAAAAAGTAGGAGTGCATGAACACTATTTGTCTTGTCTCCTCAATCATAACACTTTTAAAATTATTTTCGAGATCATAACTTTAATTCGTATACTAAATTAAACAGCGTAATGCGCGTTTCTAACCTGTCCAGCTGACGGTTCACCACTCGTCGTGCCTACGCAAGCAGGAAATTGAGCTCGTGGTAAAATCAACCAGCGAACAAAAACGCAACGAGCTGACATTACTTCCACGCAAAAATCTCTGTTCTTCAAGATGAAGAATTCATTCACTTTTGCGTACCCAAACCGCTACTACATCAGAAGCTCCATGCTCTTTATCTCAAGTTCCTGTTTTGGGTTATAGCATTGCTGGCTCAAAGGTCGACTGCATTTATGTATTTTTTGTCCGTTGCTTGTACCTGCGCTAGCGTCTCCTATGGCCACAACTTTCGACGCCTCCAGTGTGTCCTCACCCCCATATTCTTCCTATTCCCCTGTCCGCTACTGATCGAGTCCCTGATAACATCATTTACTGGATACTTCCAGAAATACGCTAGATGCTGATAATGTGCACGGGTTGATTTCTAGCTTATCAACATTTTTCACGTCAAAGTGTTTCTTAACTATTTTTAAACATAAAAATTTGTAACATGCGTCTTAGAAAAGCAAATATGAGTAAAATGCTGTCATATAATAACTCAATTTCGTTCCGTCAATTCTCCCATAGCTGAGGTATGCATGGCATTGAGTGCGTGTTCATGCGTTTACGAGATAAGGCGCGACTCAGCGAGAGTGTGCGATTACCAATTACTAGCAGGACCTGCTCAATTGCATAATTTGAATCTCATTCTGAGTTACGACAGCTCTTTTCTTTTACTCTAAGGTGGTCCAACGTAGACAGCTTGAATCAAAGTATCTTTTCTTTCAAGGTAAATAGCATTACGCCCGAGATAAAATAAGAGCGATGCATAAAATACTTGTGAGCTTTCAGATATATATGTATATGACCGAGAATTGTTGTAGTGAATTTAAAGCACTCATGTTGTAGACAATATATATTTTAGTATTGTTTTGAGGATGCTGTGGTTGGAGTTTTACTCGAATTGCCGACAAGTGCTCGTCTAGTTCGTTTTTAGCGAGATTGGGGTACTGAAGCAACTAGTGACAGCCGGTTTGCACCAGCTCTGCGTGGACTTGAATATAGTTTGGGCAACTCGTACAGGCAAAGCACATATTACTTATAGCACCGACACTTACTCTTGAAACGTGGTTGTTAAATTAGCGGTAGCAGTCTTATCGTTTTAGCCACCCGAGCTCCGAAACTTGTTCTGCTTTTTTTTTGTCTCATCGACTGACAACGTCTAATTACAAAACCTTTCCATCTATCATTTATCAATCTTTTCTTGGAAATAGAGTGGCAAAATTATCCGTCAGGGTTGAGAGTATTTGCACTCCGTAACGTAAGTCCAAAATTGCTTTCAAATTTTAACGGTCGATTGCTGGGCCATGAAAAAAACAGAAAGAGAAGGAATGTATCTGCAAATGTTGCTGTATCTCAACTCTGCACAATTCGAATTATTTTCCTGCTCTTTGGCGTAACAGGAGATGTGTCTAACCTTCCCTTGCGAATCATTTATACTCAACTATAAACAAGCACATCAACCTCTTTCTAATTTACTCTTTGTCTTGCATCTTCTCTCGCATCAAAATTGTCCGGGTGGGAATATCCTGCCGAGCGAAACTGCAATTGAAAGTTACTGGACTATTATACAGCATTTTTCGCTGTTTATCGAATCGTCTACTGAGGTGTGAAGATGTTTTCCTTGTCTTTAAGTACCAGAGGTATTACTGAGTGTGCGTACATTTTCCGTTTTGCAGATAAATTTTCGCTCTGAGCGCCTCGACATTTTCGGGATTTTCAACTTGGAATCTTTTCTGCATTCGTCTTTCAAATGCTTGCTTGCACGGCTGTCTCCCATTTCCATTAAAATTAGCATCCATGGTCAAAATATTGATGAAATTGCATCGCTACATTTTTATACGCAATCGCTTCGCTTGAAACAACGACCTTCGTGTTACCTGCGTCAGGAAATATGCGGCGAAAAGAAATCACTCCATTCAAGGGAAGGGTAAACGTAGAGGCGTACATAATGAGACGTCTGTCTAGTCAATCTGTTCCTGAAGGAACTCGATCATGCCCATCTCCATTACTGTCTATCTTGTGGTATCTGGGGCCATCCTCCAGCGACCTGACACCTGTGAATCCTAGCAGTGGTCAGCGTGGCTGGCTCCAATCAACGTTGTTACCATCAACGAATAGTGTAATAATGAATGAGACATTCGCTAGTTAAAATCTTCATTCTTAATATTTGTCACAGTTCAGTGGTATCCCGTTCGTCTCACACCTGTTACTACTGATCCACAAAAGGGAGCCATATGTCAGTCGCTCTACCTTCAGCTTGAATAAGTTCGCTTTTCATTGAAATGAGATATTACGGTGGATCGCAACGCTTAATTTGTTGATGATAGCAATATTTAGATATTTGTATAATTGCGACAAGCGTATGTTCTAGTTTATTAGTTATAGAATTCTTCGTTTCAAATCTGTTTACGCTTCTCCTTGCAATGAGCGTGGACGACCGTCGTCAAACGATTGCGTGCGCAGTACGTTTAGCTTATTCTCTTGAGTGCCTCCATCAAACGGACACGTACAACTGCAGCAATACACTTGCTGCACATAAATGGCCGTGACGTATCATCTCCTCGTCTAACATGGACCTTAGGGAATGTACTCGCATGCCACTGATTAACTAGGACCATATTAAGGTTTACGCTTAGTGCGACTACGACAGAGCGAACTTGTACGTTGGACCAGTGAAGAGAGCGAGAGGTACCGTGCGAGGGAGGGGTGGAGGCGTGAGCTAAAGCTATATAGACCAAAGCGGAGCTAACAGATCGCTATTATCTAGGCACCGTTGAAGGTGTCACAGTGCGGGTGCTCAGCACGGTGCTGCCAGGAACACGTAATAGTGCAATTTTATATTTAGAGCAAAAATGATGCACTTCAAGCCATGTTTCATTAGTTGAAAATACCTCAGCTTATGATGCTGTTATAGCTAAATCTTTATGTGCCGTTTAGTGAGAACTATTGAATACCTAAACTTGAAAACTTGAGAGTGACTTGAGTAAAGTATTTCTCTTTTCTGAACATTCTCAAGAGGGCTTTGTTCTATTGAATGATGCTCATCCAATATTTTTAAGAAGTGATCCATTGCCATCTGGAGCTTCCTGAATTACCTAGCGAAGGTATTACTCACTTTACCTCTATGAGCTCAATGATGAAGATCTTCAGCCCACGCATTCGCTGGAAGTGAATTTCCCTGTATTGTAATTTCCCTGTATTATTCCTTGTCTTGTAATTTCGCTGTATTATCCGCCGTGAAGGTTTCAGCATGGTGCAAATTCAGGAGTAGAGAAATCAGTAACACTTCCTTCAGATCTAGTGACTCGGTTGAAATATTTCCGACTGTAGGTTGTTCCCAATCATTAGATAGTCGTCATATTAAGTACGCGATTGATCTGGGTATCTACATACTTTACGCCACTAAAACGAACTATTCAAGCGTAATTAAGTATTCCTTAGTCTATTTTGTTCGTTCTTTTTTTTACATGCGGTCAATGCTAGGTTGAAGTTTAGTTTGAACGATAGTTTTCTCTACAAAATCATAACGCAATTTAATGATAAACTCATTATTTCCGTGATGCTCAAATTAAGCTCGCGTGGTGTCTTAATATAAGACTCCCGTTTCATTTTTAAGATATCAAAGTTTTCTTTGAGCTATTGAAAACTCTAAATTCATTATACTGATTTTCGTGGTGTTCAAATTAAGCTCGTATTTCATTTTGACATAAAACCACATTTTATTTTGAAAATATGAGCGTGAAAGTTTTCTTATAACAGCTGAAAAATCTAAATTCACTATACGGAAGCGCCCTTGAGGCGGAAGTGAGACCAAACCAAGACAGGGGCAGGAACCCTACATCCGCACGCGCGCACTCATGTTACGCTGAGCTTTACGGAATCGCAAGGTCGCCGAGCTGTTCTACGAGGTTACCCCCATCAATGGCATCTCCAGGGGTACTTCAAAGCTTTTGCTCATCTTACTTCGAGAATTATTAGAGTAGTTTTAAATTTGGATGCCTCCACTTGAGTATGTAGGTATATGAGTTTTAAATTTGTATGCCTCCACATGAGTATGTAGGTATATAAGGTTCTGATTTGTGGGGTTCGGTTACGAGGAGGATCAGAACTGGATGTAAATGAGAGCGCTAGTGCGTTGTAGTTGGGGGTACTCAGGTGTGCACTGAAATGTGAGCGCTTCAGAGGCATTTGTAACTAACGTAACCTCGTCCACCTGTCACTGAATTCAAGGTCGGTTCCTGTACAGACGGCTTTTTCTCAAACACATCTGTCTTCTATTTTAAATTTTCATGTATTTATCATACTCCGGTAAATGTTGAGCTACTGCGCTCCAGAATTATTGTCTGTGTCTGGCTGCCTATTCATGAATTCAGTCTTAATTTGGTGTGAGGTATTTAAGGGAAAATAACCATTTGAATGTTTTAACATTTGAAGTAAAATAATATGTATTTCACCGTATTTTCCAACATCAACATTTACATTGCAGAAAATCAAGACGTTTGCATTTTAGACTTATAATTTTTGAAATGAGTATTTTTAGAGTAGTATAAAAGTTTATGAAATATTTTTAAGGAAGAACGGAGTCGATACTAATAGAACATAATGAATCACTCAGCATTTTGCAAATTATTCCTACTACTTGGCCTGTGGTGCAGTATAGCTGCGGCCTTTGAAATAGCTGACATCATTCCGTCCTCGACCTTCGCTCCAATTACGTCAGTAACAGAAACTTCGCTGTCGGCATGGCACTCGCAAACCCTCTGGATCATCATAATTGGCTTCCTGCTGGCGTTCATACTAGCATTCGGCGTCGGCGCCAACGATGTGGCGAACGTCTTTGGCACGAGCGTCGGCGCTAAGGTGGTCACCTTGCGCCAGGCTTGTATCATTGCTACCTTTGCCGAAATTGCGGGAGCGGTCCTCATCGGTGAGGTTTTTGTTTCCTTACATGGAATTAAATGCTCTGCTCTTATTCTTGATGTGTCAGTCTAAGTCATGTACCACTCATCGTACTCGATTCCGCATGACTGCACTGCATACACTCGATGATGCATATCGGTACGTGAACTGTGCGACATCTTGCGTGGTAAGTAGGTCTTCATTTTCCGCAGGCCGGTTTGGATTCGTTTGTTTTATTTTTGGAGCCGTTCAAAATTTCCACCGAAGCAAAATGCTTCTGAATATGAAACACGAGGCGCTCGTTTTTGTGGGTTGCTTTGTTGTCGTTGTTGGACCTTCTATCTCGGCGGCATCGGGAAAGTGGTGGGAGTGTGTGAGTCGAAGTGTGAAATGTGAGTCTGATACTCGCAGGCGGTTCCTTTACAAGCATGGACTGAAGAATAATAGGCATGAAATCTTCCTAATATCGGTAAAATTCCGAACTCATTCAACCAATGGCGTCAATAGATAGTACTCATCGTACATTTTTTCACAACTCTCGACTGCACTTCTCAGAGAATGTTCAGTTTATTGCGACAGTATTCTCAAGCTGGGAGAATTCTCCCTGTAGTCAATTTGGCAATCGTCGCGCAACCTAAAGTGAATACTGGAAGGCACAGTAGATCATGTTAGTGAAATTAGCAATTGCAATAACAACTAAGACTATTTCATGCTATGTTTCTTCTCCGACCTCAAACAGTGAGGGTCGAACTAATAAGATATTTGTGGTCATCGATGGCAGAATACTAGTTTTTGAACATACGTAAATGAGCAATAAATATACACTTAATGTAATTAATAATTAAAAATAATTCAACATGTGAAACGAGTCTACCTTAAATATATTTTTTAGTAAACACGACTGCGATTAGACGTCTGACAAGACCGGTACTTGACTACTTGCTTCGACTTAAAGTAGGTTTCCTAAATACCCTTAGAACAGATTTTTTCAGCAGTATATTTGTCTCAGCTCAGCAGCAAAATTTTCGTGATTGGTGGACTACATTGATGTATCGGAAGCGTTGTGCATTTCTATCTCAAAATCTCGACCATCCCGCCGCCACAATTCCATTTACGAAAACCTAAAATATCATCTCCATCTCATATCATTTCATTAGATGTGCAATGTGTTCAATATTTTTATAAATTTTCATGCTGATCTTGCATTGTTTTTAGCCGTTTCTTTATAAGTGGCTGTGGCTACGGCGGCCCTATGGGATAAACATCCGGTATCGATGCTGTCTAACACTATTTTAATAAGAAAAATATTTCCAACCTGTTTACTAATTTTCGACCTGTCGCTATTTCTTGGTCTATTCTTTTTCTCCTGGTTGGATAACAAAATAATCTGTTAAATTTTTTATTGCCATTATCTCTTGAGCGCTATTTGTCAAAGGTCGATCACTCTAATCTGAGCGTCTCCGAACGACTTCACCCAAGGAGTCCATATTACGAGTGATCACCATTACTTATTTAGCATAAACCACTTCACGTCAGTTAGCTCACTGTCAATCACGACCTATAATTATTTTATGTAATTTTATTTTTAATCATTTCACATGCGTTAACCGTCACCCTATTACATAGTTAAAATTCGTCGTATCAGTCGCGAGCACAGTTTAGCAGAGATTGTTGACGGCGATTGTGACCCCCATAAGCTTCAGTTACGGACCGTGGCTGTTGTTTGAAAAATCTGCTTCACCTAAGGGGTAGGAATTAAAATGTCTTATCGCTTGCCCTTAGCCCTGCGTGCTCATCACCTCAGCGACGTCAAACGCGAGAGAGTAATGAACTTTTCTCTTCCTCTCGCAGAACTGGGGCCTCTGTCTCGCATTCAACAAATATACGGCTCACCTGTGACATTCAGCATTCGCTAAATTATATATTTCTTTCCTTTGTTAATTTAGGCTCCTATCACCCTTCATTTGTTTCTAAGGTTCCAGTGAAAGAACATCTGACATACGAGGAGGATTTCCAGTAAGAATCAAGTATAATTTAAAAGAGAATTTAGTCCATAATCGCTTTTGTCGAAGTAATTTATTGAGTTCTTCCTCTTAATACTAGCTAATTAACTTATCACTATAATCTTGCATGCAGTATCGTCTCCTAGAAGCAAAAATATCTATCCAATCAAATTTTTGTACAAGTAAGATTTAGGACGTAAATTTGAATTTTTTTCGAAAGCTGAAGATTAATTTTATTGAAAACAAAACTTAATTGTTTTTCATGTTGCATTTAATCTTGAGTCGGCTAGCCATACTTCGAATTAATAATTACCATTCCAATTAATAAGTTAGCATAAATTCACCCGCGTTTTTAACCTTCATATTTTTTAATTCTAATTCAATAGTAGTAAGAATACTAAACGTCTAGGTAACTCATTATTTATTCTTGATCTAGTTTCTCGCCCTTACATTCATTACTGTAAGCCTCACTAGTAAAGAACATCAAACATGGACCCCTTTTCCCCGGAACTCTTACCTTTCATCATCGCTGGCTTTGTGCTGGCTTTCATACTGGCGTTTGGCGTGGGTGCCAACGATGTGGCCAACTCTTTTGGTACCTCTGTGGGATCTCGAGTTCTGACCTTGAGAACAGCGTGCATTCTCGGCTCCATTTTCGAGGTTTTGGGAGCCATCCTTATAGGTAAGTCCTCACTTTTCCATGCTCAGGCTTGACTCGTGATGCTGCATCAGGTCTGTGGAAGTTTTTCTTGGCTAAATCTATGGTCGTGCTTTCATTTTTTATTAACAGACTGGGCTGCTCAGCAGAAAATTATTTTTCTTCAAGTAAGTCTTTTTCCACTTAGGTGTTTAGGTTTACGATGCTTCATTTTTACATAAGTCTGCTGTGATTGTCGGAACTCACTTAGGATGTTGCCACTACTCATTAATTTTCGAAATGGGAGACTAGATGCTGGAAAGGGTATCTTAGACCAACAGAAACAAAGCTCAAGCTTAAATGTAGCTTGATATGAAGTTCAATCTATAGTCATTTATCTATGTTAAAAATATTAAGTTACTGGGTTAACAAAGGTCAACATTATCGCATACAGAATCCACGTCTTCATCGTATTCCTTGATATTACTTCACTCCGTGATGTCACAAATCCTTCGAACAACTTTCCGATGCAAGCTTTAATGAACTATCTAAAAGCTAATCATGACCATTCATGAATTGCGATCCGCTGCTTATAATCATAAAGAAATGGAGCAAAAATGTTGAGCATCGTACTCCTGTACTGATAGTGATCGAAAAAAGTGAACGCTGCTATCATGTTCTGCGTAATTCTTCTTGTAGAATTTCTAAACTTGCAACACAGTCATTGACGACTGTGTAGCAATCTGTTTTGAAAATCAGATTACGAGCGTAAGAGATTTCTTACTTATGCTTGAGTATATTTCAGTTAAATGATTTTGTACTGACTAACTTCAACCACGAGTACAAAAATATGACCCGGGATTAATGCCTCAACTTAAAGAATAATTTCAGAATGAAATGTGCTTAGCTCTATATCGATTATTATTTAAAACCTGGAAGCATTAGTTACCAGTTTGTTTATTAAGTTAGCCTTATCTTGTTGTGTCAGAAAGCTTTTAAATGCCTCATACATTACCCAGTGTTTCAGATACGCTAGATTGTTGTTAATGGAAGGTGTTGAGACATGGGCTGAAGGACCCTCCTCCAACTCCTCTGTCGACAGGTCTCATTGTTTCATTTCTGATTACTTTACCTACTCCACGCAAATTGTTCATGTTCTAGGAAACGTAGAATGGAAGCAGATAACAAGTCAGAAAAGAATTCCCCAGTCCCTGGTTGGTCGGTTGTTACGATATCCCTTCAATATGAAAAATCTGTTAGGCTTAGTTTTCCAGAAATTGGTTGTCCAGTTATTTAATGATAAGCTTAAAGTTTCAACTGTTCCCATTGGTGACTCGGACGCATTTATACTTTGCTAACCTGATAAAACTTTATAAAAAGTAATTTTATGTGAAATTGCGTAACATTAGCTGGAATAAAAAGTAATTTTGTGCGAAATTCCACAACATTTAGCGGGCTTCATATTATCTTTGAAATTACGCTAGGATAGGAACCTGTGATCTTAATGAACTGCTGTGAAACAAATACTCCGCCACAGAAATCATTCAGTTAATTCCAGCTTTAAGCCAGATCTGCATATGGTCAGATCAATTGAAGGTCACTGAAACTTGCATCTAATCAAGGCACGAGTGCCGTCTTTTGAATGGAAGCTTCGCAGAAAGATACAAAAGCCTAAATTGTGATTTCTGTCCATCGTAAGACGAATTATGTTTATTTATGAGTGCATTAAATGAGGACTGTAGGAACTGGTGTGCGAACACAAGCCTTAAAGAAAGTCAAAAAATATATAAATCACAATGGAACATCAGAATACGCTTTTTGTGGATATTTACTTAAGAGTATAATAGCTATAATAACACCACGTTACATTGTAACCCATGCCTACTTTGAATATCGTTAGGTTACCCAAAACTGCCCATTTACAAATATTAAATGTTATATCGTATTACATAATATTTTAAAACTTCAGTTGGAAGTCATACATTGTTCCGATAAAATCTTGCAGTATAATTGTGGAGCAGATATATCTCGAATTTTTAATAGAAAAAGTTGTGTTAAAACGCACTGTGTATATAGAGGCTTATTAAATTGAATGATTTTTTAATTGAGGGATTTTAAATGAATGATGTAATATTGGGGGAAACATTGTTTTATACCCGTCAATTTATTAGCTGACATGTTGTTTTTAAGAAACTACTCTGAAGAAGTCTTAAGCGAATTATATTTAATTATAGGTTCAGTTCATTCTCATTAAATATCTGAGTCAAGTGAAACATTCGTATACATATAGTGTGAGAATAATGCATAATTAGTTATGTTATGCCAATTGTGATGGAACCACAACTGACGAATTTCTCATTTTTACTTTAGGCTACAAAGTGTCGGACACTGTCAGGAAAGGGATCCTCGATGTCGAGCTCTACAACAACACAGAGAAGGAGCTCATGCTGGGATCCTTGGCAGCACTTGGTGAGTACAGTCAACTTATCGACTACTTTCGTTCGTTATATTGAATTATTCTCCGTTTTATTGTTCGCTATTTGTTCGTTCGGTTTGACCGTTCTGTTTGTTAGCCAAGCACGACTGATCCTCTGCGTTGATCCTTTTCGTATGTTGTGACCTAATCTTTAAAGTTTCTGGTACGTTGAGTTCATTACAATAAAAACATGCTCGGTTCTTTCTGTTATTGCTACTGTTTTATTTGATGACCTGTAACAAACAAATCCTGCTATCGGGCTACCTCCCTTGCATAGGGAAAAAATGATGCTCGTATTTATTTTCTCTGTTTACCAATGTACGGTAATATTATTTACCCTGTACGTAACTCTTACTTTCGATCTAAGTGCATAAAATGATTCCCTCCGTTCAAATATCGACTCACATTGCTGTTTTTTTCATTGCCCATTGCCGCACACAAGAAAATTAGACCTCGAAACTTTACGCCATACTTCGATACAAAGTACTACAAATTAGTTGTGATGGGATCTCGAAGCTCTTTACCAGCACGATTCTCATTACTAACTGATTTGCACTGCTGGCAAAATAATGCATAATAAAATAAGAGCTGTGAGACGACGCTGTTAAAAATTGATCATCAATGTCGCAATTGATAGTTGGCAGATTACACCGTTTCTCGAGTTCGTGAATGTACCTTGAAGTTTTGGCTCTAATAATGCTGATTACCACTATGGAAGGGTTGATGAACTCGAGTTTAGAATGCTGACATCGATGTTTTCATAAAGTAGGAGAGGCGCATTGGGTGATATATAATTGGCGAAATGAATGCAACGAGTGGTAAGCGAAGCAACTTCCTAAATGTGTTATTCCAAGAAAGCTACGCGTCTTGTATTGTTTTGTGACATTTCTCCATGCATCTGCTTTGAAAATGAAGGCTCCCCAAACTCGGGAGCATGCGATCTCCAACCCTAGCCTCGGGTACAGAGTTGCGACGGTAGTATGCGCGTTGGAGACGTGAGTGAGAATGTAAACCTCCAATCATTTTTTAATTATATGGCTTTTCATCCAATGGTTGGTTCAGGTTTTCTGAGCCTCAGTATTTGCTGAGTATTAAAAATAAAAAAATTACCTTTCTTCGCTTAACTACCTTGTACCTGATCCTGTTTGATCTTGTGCTAAGGCAGGGGTCAGGATCTTTTCGGCTGAGAGAGTTATACATAGAAGTAAAATATTGTAAAATATATTTGCGTGAGAGCCACGTAATGCTTTTTTCGGCCGAATTCAACAAAATGTGCTAACCTGTGTCAAGAAATGTCAGCTAAGATTCATTTTCAAGTCAAATGCAGTCCTCAAAAAAGATGCAGACGCATAAAAGACAAAGAAGATGCAGGTGCGGTCCCCTAAGGCGTACGAGCAGGTGTACAGTTTTGTGTCGTATTTTGATAACAGGACTTCACAAGCTGGAGACATGAAAGATCTGCCCGCCTGTACCGCTGCTACCTTGAGGCCATGTGAAAGTGAGAACGAGCGTTGAAACAATAAGAATCGGGCTTACTTTTTTGCTAGTATGAGTTTTATGGTAATCGCTCTATGAGTTTTCTCCCTTGCAAAGTATTGCACGATGCAACTCCTCAGAGAAGCATGCAGAGCCTACTGTGTCAATATGGAGGCTGTTCCTGAATTCACGGGGAAAATACCTGCACTCCAAGGCACTCTGTGCTGAGACAGCCTTGTGATCGCTCTTTGATATTTTCTTCTTTGAGGAGCATCAGTGAACCCCATTGTCACGTGGTCCTATTGTGTGTTTGGACTACGAAATGCTGTGACAGGGCAAGCACGTTTGTCTCTCGGTATTTCGAAATTCTAATTAAAAATCAACTCGGTCACTGAACACTGGAAACGAAGTTAAAGATGCATGGCTCAAAGGGAGGCATTTGTAGTCTAAAGTGTTAGTTGGTTTTTACTTTTTGAAATAGTTTGTTCAATGAACGTGCCAGTGATATTTCAGGGGAAACAATCCCTTTTTTGTACCTTATATAGACCCTAGAATGAACACACCAAAACTTCTTCGTTACCGACTCATACGTAACTTTTAAACTCGAATAAATGGTACCTCATCAAAACACGATCATTCGGCAGTCTCAATTAACCAGGAGTATCGCAGGTGCAATTAGAGCCTGAGATACTAGCGCAAGTGTTACTCGCGTCACACCTGTGCCTTTTCAGATGAAGCAGAGTAGAGCGTGCCACCAGGCACCTGCGAGGTGCTCGAGTCGGAGGTGCTCGGCGAGAGGTGCAATGCACTCTCTGAGACCCGCTCTCTTTTATTGCTCGCTCTCAGCCGTTTCGAGTCCTCTTTGGCTCTTTGCTAGCTTTCATTCCATGTCCGGGTTGTGTCATTGCCAACACTCTGAACTGTTGAACGCTCACAAAAGGGTACCTTGAAGGTTTCTTACCATGTAACGACCAAAGACTTAGTAAGTGTTGTACTTTACTTCAGAGTGTATATTCCCATGAATGCACCTAGTGGTGAGCCATGCAACTCCCTAAATCTGTAATTCCGAAGGCTACGCATTTTCTATTCTTTAGTAGTTAATGTCTCCATGCGTCTTCTCTGAAAATGTAGACTCGGGAGCATGCGATCTCCAACGCTAGCCTCCGGTCCAGGGTTGCGGCGGCTAGCATTATTTTGACTTTCTGCATTGAGGTACCGAAGGCCAAATTTAAAGGTAATTATTTTATTCGTTTAATCAAACCCAATCGGTCTAAATCTAGTTGTACTGAAATTCAATGCGTAAATTTGAAGGAGTTCAAATTGTAGAATTGGAAGATCCATTTCAAACAACAGCTGGCCAAATAAGAGCAAGGTGACATCGTGCTGCTCAGGAGGGGAACTCCCGTCCGTAGGACGCGGCCAAGAGCTGCTTCTCCAGTTTTTAACTTCATGGCTCACAACTATCCGAAATGTTAGTTAAACTGTCGCGCAACAGTGTCTTCTTTGCTGGAATTTCCACAGACTAATATGAACGGCTGGCATAAAATTATGTGTATGTATAATCAAAATGACGGGTCAAAATTTGATTTTAAAAACAGCTTTACTCACATACAAAGTGTAATATAGCGTGTCTGAATAGTTTTAATGACAAATTGCGTGCCAAAATATTACTTAAGAAAATATAAGCTTATTTTTTCACCGACGATGAGAGTTGTCCTTATGAACCTGTGCTCCTGCACTCCTCGATTGCGCTGGGAGATTTTGCCGTTGTGCAGGCTGTGGAACGAGCTCGATGTCATTTCAAAATCGAGTCAGAATTTACCCGGTAAACAGTTTATGTGCTCATGGCGTATCATATGGGAGTATATAACTCGGCAGCATATGCGTTTATTTTGAAAATGCACTCAATCATTTAAGATGTCTAGATATATATCCTCATTAATAGCGATGGCGCAAAAAAAGCAGCCTTAATCAACCAGGTACCAAATCTCGTTGTTAACTTGACTGTTGTAGCGCGCACAGGTATATTATCTCATATCCATGGTGTTCTCAACGTTCTCGTATGACCCCAGCCTGTAGGGAAGACATAGAATGAGGGCTCGTCAGATCTTACTACATTCTTTCATCCCTCAGCTGCTCCAGTTTTGTAATCATTTCAACTTTTTTTCACACCCGAACGCTGACCCCAGCAGATCGAGGTCTTGATGTCGCAGCCCTCTCATGCATTTTAATATTACATCTACAGAATCTCAGGTCGTATGAAAGTCTTGTCGTACTTGCATTTATTAAGTATTCTAGTCCAAGGATGTAGCAGAGTCTGATGTCAATTTTCCGCAATTTGTCATGATTTTTGCCTGTACGGGCATAAGTGCTGACGTTCTCTTCATGTCAGTTTCGGTTTTACCATCTACGTCTCTTCTCAACAATTCCCTACAGTGTTTTGTGTAGGCTGTTATCACTGTCGATGCAATCGCCAAATAATTGAGAATTCTGTCAGTGAACTTCCAATGAATGTGTTTCCTATTTTTGTTTATGATTAATCGATTCAGGTATTATGTAACTTTTTTATTACGATTTATTCGTATATAAAACTATGAACCTAATAATTTGAGATATTTCTGGGAACGATAATGATACTCTGTGAAGATGAAAATGTATTAAATCAACGCATCCGCTAGTTGCCGATGACTTCCTTCCCTTACGAGAGAAACAGAGTTCCCAAAATAGATTCGGCCCGTCGCATTTCTCTCCTACATTTCAAAGAGTTTATGAGCTGCCTGCTTTGGGTCAAGTATGTCGTAAAAATTTTTATCATGGCTCAAAGTGGTTGACTAACGATTAGTATGGAGTGGAATTCAGCAGAATATTGGGAAGTAGGTGACGTACATCAAACTTGATCCCGCCATTATAGTATGGAGTGGAAGCCAATAGAATATTGGGAGCGGTTGACATACATTAAACTTGATCTCGTCGTTATATGTAGCATGCAGTAGAAGCCGCTAGAATATTGGGAAGCGCTTGACAAACATTAAACTTCATCCTGCCATTTTTAACAATTGGTTTATCTTATTTGATCGCGACGAGCTCAATAAATGCTGAAAAAGTTAACAGACAGGTACTGAAAAAAGAAACACAAACTTCGAACCTACCGCGAGCAGGAACCTAGTCAACATGCTCTCTGAAAGCGTACAAGTTTTCAACGTTACTGCCCGATTTTTTTATTTTAAGATTTTCAAATTCATGCTCACTCTTTTGTCTGGGCTATCTTTTCTTTTATCTTAGGAGTTATTACCAATTTTTTCTTGAATGTGGTGTATAATTTTTATGCTTCGTTTGAAGTCAGTCTCGAAGAATTTCAATTTCGAGTAGTCCGATGGAAATGTATACACTGATGTATTTCTAGAGGTTTTCAGATATGTCTAAGAAACAACGTTCTTATCGACTACAAATATTAAATGAAGACCTACATCAAATCGGGACCGTAGTAGGAATCATCAAAGCTTGCCATCCACGCCTCTAACGAACGAATCGGCGAGTTTACAGACTTCTGCGAGCATAAGTGAGATGTGTTGTAGCGAACCATACCAGGCATGTTTTCCATTTTGATGTACTCAGCGGAAATATGTAATATCAAGCCCGTCGCGTAATTCTTTAATGCCATTTATGGCTTCAAGCCAGGGATAGTTGCTGATTAATTCCTCCTCTTCGTTTATGTGCCTTCTCCATAAGGCCCATACCCGCATCTAGAGTACGCTGTGTGTTGTATGTATGCTCTAGGACTAGAAATTTTGCCAAGACACTTTTTGTAAACCGCTTCTTCCTTTTTGAAAGGGTAACAACACAGGACAATAAGTAATTCTCATCAAATTTGCGTTGCTCTGACTCTGTTTACTTTTACACGCTCATTCAAAATGGAACCCTATGCCTGTAGGTGGAGCTAGCTGCGATTCATTACTTTTGTTCCTTGAGAGAGGTACTCAAGCCTATTCTGGTGCATTGTAATTCTACATGAAACGTCACACTTAGGCGTCGATTGAATTCTAAATGCGCACGTGGAAAACAGCTTTGCATGTAACCGTGCATGCGGCTGAAGAGCGGCGCGCAGTTCGGTGGTAGTGCGTCGTTGCACTGAGCCTGTCAGGGCGGCTCCGTCGCTTCTGTGTCGTCCTGTACCGAAGTCACCATTCGCAGTTGTACGTATTTCTTTTGAAGTACCAAAGGTATATTTACCCTTGAAAGTGCATAGATTGAACGAAATCAAATTAAAATTGCGATCTCAATCTGTAGGGATAGTTTTTATAACAGGCTCATTAACCTTCAATTACTGATGCTCACGCCCATGCAGTAACGCTGAGTAGAAACTGAAGGAAAATTGGAGATTGCCGTTGAAATGTAAGCGTTTTTGCTTCTCAATAGTTTGGAAAAAATATTATTTTCTCGACTGTTCATTCCGAGCGAGTTCGCTGGCATGACAAAATGACGTTCAAATATTGGTAAATTTTAGGGTTATATTATTTACCACCTACGAATGTGTGTTTAGAAGCCCGGGGGCTGTTAGAGGTTGGGCAAAAACGCTTGACTTTCAAGGACAAGGTGAGGGCCAGGAGGCAGATGGTTCATCAAGATCAACAAACGGAGTTAAGGAATCCTACTTTTTGTATACCGGCACGCCCAACTCTGTTTCTGAAGTATGGCATTCTGCCATCCCAACCACAGGTTCGTAACCTGGACACTAAGGGAAAAACAGTTTTACGATATAGTTCTCTTATTCATTCATGAAAATTTAACAACGGTCTGAAGGTATAACTTCTGACAGGGAATGCTTATGATTTTCCAAAATATTCGAATTTGATTAACCTATTTTACCAATTTGGAAGTTGCCGCGAAGCTCAGGTGCGGCTGTGCCTTAGGGTACCAATGCTGAGGGGCCTCAACACAGGGAGTGCCATTAAATGGAGAAGTGTCTACTTAATGGGAATGAAAATCTATGAGCCGACTCCAAATAAGCATCAGAAGTATTATGCTTGAAATTTATGTCTTACGTACTGCTAAAGGTACGATTTTTTCTCAACGGTTTTAAATAGCCGAACGCTTGTTTAATGCAACCAGAGTTTAATAATTGAAGAAATGCATTTGAAATTATGACAATCTTAATTTCGTACGTACAGTGAGACGAATTTTATAATCTTACTGTATATTATTGTTGATTTAAACAGCGTTGGGCAAAAAAGCTAAGCCAAAATAAAATCGTAGAAAGGACAAAAAATCAGGAAATGGTCATGATGCATGTTATATTTAGAAGAATATTCTACCACACTTTTTCTACGCTAAATACCAGCTGCAGTGGGCTTCGAAAAAAAATCTCGCTCTGGAAAATCTTGTTAATGAAGGGTAAACATGGAAGAAGATTAAAATGCAGTTTTCAGCGACAGTTATTCACTTCCGCCCATACGAACTTGAACAGTTATCTAGTTTTTACCCGCGCAGTCTGGGCAATTAAAGCTGGACATCCGGGCAGTGTTGACAGTTATACTATCGTCCTGGCCAGATTACTGGGGTTGAGCACCATCAACTGCTCCCTGACCTAGAACTTGAGCTCCTCTACAGCACAGACGAGGAAATGTCAGGGAGATTTCGGGCACAGCTCTGCCACATCAGTCGGTGAACGCACGACTAGGAATTTACTCGATGTGAAGCAACGCCTCTTGACCACCGAGTACCAGGTCTGCCCAGTTCGTTGCTGAGATACAGACTAGTGAACTGCAAACTATTTGACAGCGAACGATTGATTATCATCATATACCCCTTAAATTTCTCGTGCTTCGCTTAAGCTCGTACTATTATTTGAAATCCATTGCAGCTGTAAATTAAATTTTACTTTTAATTTTCTTGAGAAGAAAATTCTGGTGGTGGAGATTCATGACACCCTTATAATCGATTATACCATTTGGAATTCCGAATACATATCTCTACTCCTATAACTGTTTGATTGGATGGAGCTGCATCTAAGAGCAAAATGATAAATCCAAAGTATCTGAGATCGATTGAAGATGGGTAGTTTTAACTATAAACTTGAGCAATAAGTATTTTGCTGGTCGCTGGGTGAAAAGCGGTGGTAAATGATATGGTAACAGCCTTTTCTCATTATATGTTTGTTTCAGCGTCTTCATACTGAAGTGATATTACCACCTGTTTTAAAATAATAAATTATTATTCGAATAGCATTTCCCCTACCATTCATATCGTTTCCTGGCGAACATTTTATCAAAAGAAGCAGATCAATTCGAAGAAAACGTTTCATCTAAAACTAAACTGAGGCTTTAAAATTAAATCATATCTGTTTCAGCACGCTCTTCGATCTTCAAGTATCACCTGAAGAGCGTTTTGATCGTGTAAAGTTAAAAAACATCAGACACTAACTTTCAGCAGAATCACTTTAATTTTTTTACTGTTTCCACCCCATTTCAGAATTCAATGCACTCATTACGAAAACTCTTTCTCCCTTAACTTCAAATTCACCGAACCGTTATGCTTAATTTAAATCTATACACATACTATTCTATGTGAAAAGAAGAACGTACGTTACTGTATACTACCTAAAGTTTGCAGTGTTTGTTTGCTTGGTGTGTCAAATTGAGCGAAAATATTGGTGAGGGCTTCTATCGCAGATGCGAAGTGTTATGAAACTTAATGAAAATTAAATGTTGGGTCACAGTTATGTAGTTCTCTGAATGTAACTTCTTATCTGTTATTATTGCTTGCCACGACTCAAAATGTCACGGGCTGTGTCTACCATTTTAACTTCAAATTAAGATAAGTCCAAATAAATTCAAAATAGGCCAAAATAGAAAAGCTCTTTTCAAATTAAAATGAATGAGTTATTAAATGAGTAAATAAAATAAAGCACAAATATAATGATAAAAGTTGCAAAAAAGATACATTTGCACTTACTAACGATTAAGGGGTGACTCGACACGGTGCTCCTGTAAGTCTAATCACAGAACGCATTCAAGCCTGACGACCGCCAGAAGCTGCACAGGAACTCTCTTCAAGAGCTGTTAAGGCGGCGGGCACCAGAAAGGGCCACTCAAGCACACCGTCTTATGCGTTATTTGGAACATCTCATTGACGTATCCATGCTGAAGGTCACCCCCTATTCTCTGCTTTGAAACCTGTAATGACGTACAAAAGTATTTTCACAAGAGCTTGACTTTGAGGATTTCAATATTAATAAAATTATCTTTATGACTGACGTACATGTACGAGTACACATGAAGGTCATATGCGTTTTCAGGAATATTTTGTATTATATTCATAGATAATACTTCGTATGTTTTTTATGTATCATTCAAGATCGTTTTCACATCTTTTCTAACACTGAAGAACTATTGCATTATAGGAGACATCATTTAAAAACATTATTTCTTTGACAATATGTTTTGTGGAAGGTTATTATCATGTTCACATAGCTTTGTATTGATGACGAAGCAAGTCAAACGAATTTCTTTACATAGGCACTGAACTTCTATGTTTTGCGTATGTTAAGAAGGAATTGAAATTTTTATTGCAATTGTTCTCTGAAATACACATATGCATACACACGTGCAGTACATGTGTGTATAAACGCATGTTAACGCATAAACATGCGATTGATTGTACACATGTCATCTACATGTGTTGAATAATTGTAACCAGTTCAAAGTTTAATCCCAGTTAAATCACATGTGTTGACACATGTTAAATCCCAGTTAAAGAACTTGATCTGCGTTGCTTTGTGTTTGTTTTATTGAGCGAAGGGGAGTAAATTATTTAATTACTTGAAAGATTCTTGCTCCAATTTAGAACTTAAATAATCCCCATGTCACGTACTCTGCCACTCTCGAATTTTTGCTCTGAGGTCGCAATGAAGCTAGATAACCACGAAATACACTTATTACTGAAACAATAATCTTTTCGAGTCACTTAGAAATGTGGGATGACACTTCCCCGTTCATTTTATTTGTTGGTCTTACATTATTTATCGTACGGAATGCTTCATAACTTTTCCTGTGCATTTAGCGTGCTGGATGTACAAAATTAGCGTTAAATAAATATATTTTTCAACTTAAATATTTTGACTGATTCTGTAACCGCTTATTTTCATCATTATCACCAACTAATATGCATGGTTCTACACCAATTTCCGCGGTACTTTTTCAGAATAAATATACTTAGTATGCAATATTAGAGCAAAATAGAAACGATGGGACTCTGATCGCTTTGTCAAAAATGCCTAAAGTTAGCCTAATGCTACTTGTCCGGCGAATTATCAAGAGATTCGAATTGACTGGAAAATTAAAAAATCGACTTGATCTAGGCTGCCCAAGGCCCAGAATTCGTGAAATAAGCCAACGATAAAATCCGTAAAGTATATTTATTTAAATTTATGTGGATATAAGCAGTGGCTCATGCGAGTAATTTCCATGGGTCTTCAGAAAACGGTCTCACCGAATAGCAGGATCATACTATTTTTGAGATGAAATGGAGTTTTATTGTTGAAACGATGTACAGTTACTGGCATTTAGTTTGCTGCTTGCTGATACATCTCCTGGATTGCAAGATTTTTCTTTTGTATTAGTGCTTTGAACACTGATGGCCATCAGGATTGAAATATGTATCAATTATTTGAACGTACATCAATTTTTCGCGGATAATCGAACAATATTCTATCGGCTCATTAACTGTTACTTCTTTAATTATTTCCGTTATTTCGTCCGTATATTTCAATGACCTTAGGAGTCATACTGCTTCTTAGTATAGGAAGCGTTCTACCGCTGTTTGCGAATTGAAATTACACCATTTCGTGCTCTCGTAGCTTAAGAAATGGCTACCATCTTTGAAATCCTCGACTTGCTGAAGCGTAATGCAGTTCTGGTACGTCGGATTGAGGAACTATATATCGTTTACGAATGTATAATTCCAAAGGTACGAATTCATGCTGTCGAAAATTGATGAGCATTCTGTAAGTAATAAGTCTAACTGATTTGCGTTGGTTGTTTGTTCTCAGGTGGGTCATCAATATGGAACCTCGTGGCGACGTTCTTCTCTCTGCCGATTTCGGGCACCCACACCATCGTCGGCGCCACCGTGGGCTTCTCGCTCTGTGCCCGAGGATGGAGAGGGGTCAACTGGATCACTTTCGGCAAAATTGGTCAGTACAAAAATTTAAATGCCATAAAAGATCAACACTTCAAGATTGTACTCATTATCTTAGGTATTTCATTTCTATTAAACCAGAATCTGCCTTTTTCTCCAGTTTTATGAAGTTAAATGTGCGTACTGGTTTAAATACTTGCGTTCTAATAAGAGTCCTTGCTGGAAGTTACTGGAATAGCTTTCGTTGACTTATAAAAGTGAGGTATTGATCTTAAAGTAAATGCAGGCCATCCACCTTGTTTACCGTCTTATTCAAGAATTGCATTTGATTTGGAGGTATTATTTTTCTTGGCTGTCTCATTTATACGAAGCTTAGTTACCATTTATATTGGCTTTCATTCTTTTTAGCGAAAAATTTGTGACTTTCAAATTCAAGCGTGTATACAAACTAACGAGCCACGAATTTTTCTCCAGAATTTGATCTGCGTTGCTTTGTGTTTGTTTTACTTAGAAAGGCGAATAAATTACTCAATTGTTTGGCAGATTCTTCATTTTTTTAAATTGCGCATTCGGGAAAAAACATGAAAACAGCAACACAGTAAATCGGCAAAACTTATTCGGTAGAAAACGTAACCATAAGATTATGATGTAATGATATTTAAATGATGATACAACTACGTTTCAAATGGTTGGATTACCCAACTACTCTACAGTTCACAGAAAGTGGGTTACAAAACTCATAGATAATTCTATATGTAAAAAAATTCTCGAACACAGAGGACAGAATAGAACAAATATTGTTAAACTGGCAGTACAAGCAATGGGTGGACTAAATTTGTACGTGCGGAACGGCGAGTTCATGTGACTCTCGTCCACACACACGCACACTCACACACGCACGTAAATCTTGGACAAACGAGTATAGGAGGGCAGGACAAGCCAACGTTTTATTCCTCTCGTTTCTTTGTAAAGCTGAGGAAATTAAAGTCACAGCTGAACCCGAATGTCGTCTAATATCAATAAGCAGCGATTTGTGTTCGAAACTTGTTATGGCCATCTGTTGCGTGTGCACTCGATTGTCGGCCGACAAGTTAGAGCCTTGATGATCATGCGCAGTTAACTCAATTAACACACAAACGCTACACAACAATACTCACACTCTTAATTAATTTGTTCTTAAAGTCGAAATTTTCTAGACAGGCTGAAACTCCAGGGCTACAATTCTGCAGTTAAGGACAATTTAGACGTCGGGTTATTGACTCATGAATCATATCTCATATGCATTCAACATCGAACACGTTGCGGTTGGGTTGCCAGTAGCACGCATGTGTGAGGTACAATATGGTATACGATTCTCTACCTTACGCCTGCTATCAATAGCTTTGTCGTTATGAAGCATCATTGTACGATATAGAGGCTGTAAATTTTATTGTACAAGCAATTTTTAGTAAGTGGGCGTCGCATGACTTAACCGTTCACCTCGTGATGTCAAACGTCAGACCATATCATTTCACCTCGTGCTCTGGAGGGTCTTTATCTAGACTCGGTTGTAACATTTATTACCCTCAGCACTGTGACAGCTGTGAAGTCTTCGAAGAGATGAATTGAATGATTCAGTTTCCAAGTTTTCTAGTTATACAAAATTTTTCAATGTGATATTATCAATTCGATTTGTCGAATGTAAAAAAAAAATCGATAGTATCAATGCTAATTATAAAAACAACTTTAATCGTAATATTTCTTTCACATACAACGCAGATTTAATGATGATCTGTATTACTGATTGTGATTTAGAAATTTATTCTTCACATTTAAAGTTAAAGAGTTTGAAATATCGTATTGAAATCTCCTCATCACCTAATTACCACAGTGATTGTCTCTGTAGGTTTTCAAATTACATTCCGGTGCACTTATTCTTTCCATTTAATTTGAGAGATTTTCATGATTATTACGCAATTAGTAAATTGATCCATTTTCATTTTCTTTTGTTTTTTCTCTTGAAATTTTTTGATTCACGTAAATAACAGAAAAATTCCTAAGCAACCGTGTTTTAAACAAAAAATCGTACCTCTCATGCCCAAGAAACATTACTTCAACGTAAAAATTTTCGTTTCTACTAATTCCAGGTAATATCGTATACTCGTAATAGCTAATTTATATTACTCGTATTTTTATGTCACTAAGTTACTTCACTCGTTTCTCATAGAAATCATGCAATGATTATTTAATATAAGCAATCCATGAAATTTTGACTGGAGTTATTACTTACCCATTTTAAATATCCCCTATTGACCCATTGTAGCTGCTGTTAACGTTCATTCGGACGTTGCTTACAAGCAGCGTCTGTACTTGCGCTACGATCGATCATCCAGTGGAACGTATTTTTGATTCGCACTACTCGTGCCTCGAGAGAATCTATCCCAGCTGCATCGTATGATTACTGAAATAATAATAACTCCCACTTCCTGTGATAAACATAAATATGCGCTTTCACAATTACCGTGCACACAAGTACTGAACAGCACAGGCATACTGAATACTCTTTCAAAGTAGCTATTAACATATTTTCTTGAAATTCTTTACCGCTAAAAACATCAAGTCTGGTGCCTGAGCACATCTTGTGCTTTGACCAGATCAATGCAGATCCGGCTGTAGCAAAAGTCAAATTTTCCTCAGCCCATTTTGTCTCAATATAATATGATCGATAGGCGCAATTGACGGTAAGATGATTTCTTATCTGTAGGATTTATCATTTTATGAGAAAAACTCAATCGCATGATGAATTTAATGAAAATTATATGTTCTGTGAAATCACCTTATACTCTTCAGAATGGATACGCTCCAATATTTCCGTGCCTGATTCTTGAAACAGGAAGTCTTTGTTGTACAAATCCTCACGCAGGTCAAATATCAGAGTATTGGGATAAATATCTTTGATATAGTCTGTGACTTTAGCTAGGCGCGACGCATGTCAGGGTCCTTGTTGAAAGCCTCACTCCTTCCTCTAAGTGTTCGAAGAAATTGTCCGCGATCATTTAATTGCTAACGGCTCCGCATCAAGTTGAAATGCTCGCATTTTTTCTTTTGCTATTTTCATATGTTCATAACAGCACTTGAAAATAGTAATTAAAGAAAGAGCTACCAGCACTAAGTTGAAGGAACGGTGCAAAGCGCTTGCTCACGTCAGCAATAAATTAACTGACGTGTTCTGGTAGCATTTAGTTTATCCATTCAAAATATATGATGGAGTTAGCAGTTTGAAATAGCTTCATCTTGTTCTTTAAGTTTGAGTATTCCTTGAACATGTCCGCCAATGTAGTCAACAAACGAACTCACCGGACCTCACATTGTTTTCACGGTTTTTCTGAACATCTCTGGGATGCTCATCAGTGAATTACTCATAAAATCGCCTAACATAACAACTATGAGTTCAACTTTTGTATGCATAATTATTTGAAACTGAATAATTTTTTTCATGAATCACTTCTCGTCATAGTTGGTTCAACTTGACGCTGGTCAGTCTTTATGCCATGATTATTCTCAAGCAATTCTACGCTAAAATTTCATCTCCCACCAAAAAACAACGAACAAAAATACGTGACTAGCTTGTCTGGTACATTTTAGCTGCAAAATTTGTAGGTGCTAGCTAGCTGACAGTCTCGCTTTTCGTCTTGTTTATTCTAATCGCGTGAATACATGCAGAACAAACTACAAACTTAACGAACCAGTCAAGCTATCACTGGTATGCCCCGCCAATGTACGCATATAAAGCAAAATTCATTTAGCTTAACACACATATAGCAGTGGCGCATCAAGTGTCGTCTGTAAGTTGAGAAACCGATCTAGGTACATGTCTTTATTTGTCGAGTGGAGTGAGCCCCATTTCATACTGCAGCACGCAGTCGAAATTTCGTAAGCATGCACTCGAAGTATAGCTCTGCGCTCCCTGCTTTTCGTTCTCTCAACTGACTCGGGTTGGCTAGACTTGGTTGGCTACGACGAGCAGTCTAAAGAGGGGCGGGAGACGGGGGTGAAGCATGATATTGAGCCAAGCTGCGCTCTACAGGGAAGAAAACAGCATAATTAACTCTTGTGATGGCTAGACCTCTCTATAGAGAATACTTGTTTTCGCAGAAAATAAACACTCCACCTTTCATGAGTTTCGTATGTAAGCATGAACTTTCAAAGCAAGCAATGAGACACTTAACCGTGTCGTTGTTCGAGGACCCCCGCTTGCTGAGTACCAGTCTATGAAACTTCATTCACTGCCAGTTCTAGATTATTACTTCTTCCAAAAAATATCTTGATCAATTTGCTCCGGAGTAAATTACTCCTCATTTCAAAGCTACTATGAAATTGATTAAAATTGAGTGGTCTTGGATTACATGGTAGTTAGTTCATGGCAATTGATAATTTAAAAGCCTCTGAACGGTGAGGGATGATAATTTATTTATGTATCAAAAACAATTAAGAACGATTTTTGGTAGTTTCATATTAATGAAAGAAGTAGAGCTTAGAAAGGAATCTTTACTTGCTTTCACTCGAGTGAGCTATCAGTCTGCATGCTCTCATTTCCCTAGACAGTCTCCCTCATTGTTAAGAACTGCGAATACCCAAATTGTTGAAGTTCTATGCGTGTCGTGATTTCGCCCTAGTAAACCTTGAAGGCAAATCAAACATATTTGAAAACATCAAAGTGTAAATACTGCAATGCTTTTACAATGCTCGTGACACCCCAAAGCATTAGCGATGATTGTTGTTTTGAAGGATGTGCGCAGGCACGGGGCCGTTTATGTCTGGCTGAGCTTGAAATAGCGTCTCGAGCTGTTTCTGGTTTGCGTTCATGTCTTGTTATTCAATAACGTATAGCAATAATGAAAACTCGGCAGTTTGTATTCCTATTATTTGGATTCGTTAGGAGTACAATCTGTAACTAAAAAAGTGAAGTTTTTGAGATGCAGCTCAGGTATGTTTTTTTAAAGTTGCATATATTTTTTGGCACATTTTGAAAGAATATTTTTTAGATAGAATTACAGAAGAATTTTCACGGGTCTAGGACTTTGACTGTCGTCAAAATTCACTGTCTAAATTGTTCGCTAACTTGAAAGATGGCCCGAACGTATT